>QLPG01003259.1:0-10340 GCA_003314385.1 Gomphus sp. MG54
CAAAGCCTGAACAACAGATCTCCGGAGGTCCGACATACATTCCAAGGTTCCGCAATTCCAAACCTCCGAAGACTCCGAAGTCAAGGTTCCGTTACCTTGATAACCAACGCGCAGGACCATTGTGTACCTCACTCCCTTGTTTTCTCTTTTATATTGACCCCTTGTACTCCCTTTCTCTTTATTTTATGACCGGCAAAGATAGTACAAGGATAGTCGCATGTATATAGTCTTCCAGTTGACTAGACTGTTCGCTAGTACGAATATTGATTTAGTCTCCCACCAGTTTCCGATTCATTTCCGGTAAACTCCCGTCTCCTTTCCGAAATTAGGGACAGACGATCGAGGAGGGTGCAACACATAAGTTGAAGCCAAGTCCCTTCGACCTCGAACACCTTAGTGACCAGATTGAACCTTTCTGCGACCGACCCTAAGTTCCCGGCACTTCCGCCTACACCTGTAATCCATCCGACTTCCGCCTTTGGTCCTCGGCCCCATTATGGACCTCCACGCTAACCCAGATAGCCCCTTCGGAAGTACTAGCTAAGCGCCCAACACGTGGACTTAACAGTATATTCGTACTCACACTCCTGATCGTCATTAAACATGAGACCCATCACATGTTCACAAGCCATGCAGACAATCACTCAGGCATCTGCCCGCCACGCATCCATCCCCCACGGACCGCCTGTCCCCGGACCAAGTTTCCAGATGCCTCAGACCCCAGCTCACCCCCCAGAGCCTTCCCCCGACTCCAGACTCTTGGACGCAGACCAACACCTGCATTCAAACTTGACCAACCCATTCCTCATGAACCACCCTCCAGCGATTCAACATTCATCGCCATTGGAGATACGGTCCAGCTCAGGACCATCCACAGCAGCGCCGACAGACTCATCGGCGCCCCCCTACGTACCCCCACCCGCTGCACCACCCCCTGTTGTCCAACCCCATGTCACACCACCCGCCGCAGCACCACCACCTCCTGTACAACCAGGAGGGGCCCCCACCTTAGGACCCAACGTTGTGCCCGATCTCACTCAGGCCCTCGTCATGCTGGCAAGTAACTTGGCCAGCCCCAGAAGATCAGCTCCTTGCGCCACCAAGGTTCGGGATCCGGATACCTTCGATGGATCCGATTTCAGAAAATTACAAGCCTTCCTAGTGCAATGTAAACTGAACTTCCGTGACCACCCTGATGCCCTTGACACTGAGAGCACCAAGGTAATCTATGTACTGTCGTACCTGACCGGTACTACCCTGGACTGGTTCAAACCAGCCCTCTCTGCCCCTGACGAGCCAGACTGGCTCCATGACTATGAGGAGTTTGTGAACGAACTCAAAACCAACTTTGGCCCCCACGACCCAGAAGGAGAAGCCGAAGCAGACCTCGAGACCCTCCCTATGTGTGATAATCAGCGCATCACAAAATATGTAGTCAAATTCAATCGACTAGCCACCCACGTCCACTGGGGCGATGCCGCACTTCGTCGCTAGTTCTACAACGGACTCCCTGGCAGAATCAAGGACGAGATCTCTAGAATAGGAAAACCCCATTCCTTGCTCCAACTACATCTCCTGTCCCAATCCATCGACAACCGCTACTGGGAGCGACGATCGGAAATTGCCAGAGAACCCCCCTCTACCCGGAACTTTGACCACCCCTATGACAGAGGGAGGACCCCTGTGACCACGTATTCAGCCCCTAACACGGGCAATGAGACGGCCAATGTAGGCCAACCCACGACCCCGTCCAGTGGCAGCAGGACTACCACGGATCTTTCGTCCAGATTAGGGAAAGATGGAAAACTTACGCCACAAGAATGGCAACACCACTTCGAACAAAACCTCTGCCTCTTCTGCGGCAGATCGGGCCACCCAGCCAAGGAATGCCCAAGATCCACCACCACGGTCACCAAGGGGCGAGCAGCCTCCATGACGGAAGAGGTTGAAGAAGAGTCTGAGATGTCAGACTTCGGAAACCGAGGAATAAGAAGTTAGGCCCCCGACTCCGGCACCAGTTGTTCACGTTGAACACCAACTATGCCTACGGACGTAAAACAAAACAACGCATCCAGCCTCTCAGGAATATGACCTCCCATGACCAATTGTTGAAAAAGATTTCAACCCCTAGGCAGAAACACTCCGACCATCCGAACTCCAGAACCCGACCCTCCCGAACACCCGTGACCATCCGTCGATAAGTTTCGACCGTGACCCTCTGAATATTCGTCAGATTTTAGCTACTGGACACCACACTCACCCACTGCGATCCAACGATCGATAGGGTATTGAGTACTACTTTGTTTAGCCTACGTCCGAACTGATTCTTGGCAATATGGAGCCAGCAGTCTTCACTCAGCGCTCAATACGACCCTCCAAAAACTCCACTCAGGAAGAACCCTGACCCTCGCAGAATTCCGTACCGTCCCTTAGACTGACAGTACCACGATTTTCTCAACTAGACCCCCTTCTTGTTAGAATGTTAATACGAGCAACTAATCAACAATTTCAACCGAGACTCAAGCCTTGCAGGACATTCCCCAAATCCCGACAACACTACCTCCGTCCAAGCGACAATCCGAAGGAATGAACAATGACCCCCACGACATCACGACTACTACGACACCAGCCACAAGAATCTGACGACCATAGGACATCCACTCAAAAAAAAAAAGGGGGGAGAGAGAAAAGGAATAGGGAAACATCCGAGAAAACAACGATTATTCAAGGATCCTTATGTCGCCCAGAAGACACCGCCAAACCGTAAAAATTCATGACACCGACCATACAAACAACTAATCAACACATTCGTTTGAATCACCTGAACCCTCCACGGCCTACACCGAACCCGAATGCCCGTTGGAACCACCCAACCCACGACCTGAACGGATAAGCAACCGTTCCACGTCCTCCAGAAAAGAAGAATCAAGCCCATGATCCACCCGCAGGAAGGACGATAATGCATCAGAAAAACTCCCCCACAACCTCTCCCCCTCTATGCCAGGCCCGGCGGCTGTCAGGTTGGACATACAATGTTGATAGCACTCGTAGTAGTCCAAGAGTTGGTGCAGGTCCTCCCGGTACTTGTCCACACGGAATAGATACACGGCAATACGTCCAAGTACCTCCAGACCATTATTTTCCACCCCCGACTCACCAGAGGCTTCGCCCGGCCCCGAACCCTGATAAGGAACAGCCCCGGACGATGATGACCTCTTATAATGGCTCACTATGGAAATCAGGAAGAGGGAGAAATTCCAACAAACACCACTCACCGTAAAGATCACGGACCCTAATGGTACGGGCATAGAGAAGGGTCAAATCCTTGTCAAGGGTGTACAACAGACACTCCCCACTTGCCTCCGAACCAAAAAAAAGGATACAAAGAGGGTCCCCGAGACTTTCCGAAGTTTGCAGATCCATGTTCTCCATCGAGGGAAAGACCTCCCCTAATTCTGCAAACACCCCCTTTTTATAGGCAGACGAACCACCAGCACTTATCGATCAGAAAATCCCAGGAAACCATTAGAAAACCCCCGCAGTAATGTCCACCTTAATTACCACCCCAATTAAAGCTTAGGACCTCGAGGGCTCGGTCCTAGTGGAGGGATACTGTTATAGCCCATGCCGCCAAACAAACCCACATTAAGCACCACAACCACCCGCACCGTTTCCGGGACCCTTCCGGCCGCCCAAAGCCTGAACAACAGATCTCCGGAGGTCTGACATACATTCCAAGGTTCCGCAATTCCGAACCTCCGAAGACTCCAAAGTCAAGGTTCCGTTACCTTGATAACCGATGCGCAGGACCATCGCGTACCTCACTCCCATGTTTTCTCTTTTATATTGAACCCTTGTACTCCCTTTCTCCTTGTTTTATGACCAGCAAAGATAGTACAAGGATAGTCGCATGTATATAGTCTTCCAGTCAACTAGACTGTTCGCTAGTACGAATATTGATTTAGTCTCCCACCAGTTTCCGATTCATTTCCGGTAAACTCCCATCTCCTTTCCGAAATTAGGGACAGACGATCGAGGAGGGCGCAACACATAAGTTGAAGCCAAGCCCCTTCAACCTCGAACACCTTAGTGACCGGATTGAACCTTTCCGTGACTGACCCTAAGTTCCCAGTGCTTCCACCTATGCGCGTAATCTGTCCGACTTCCGCCTTTGGTCCTCGGCCCCATTATGGACCTCCACGCTAACCCGGATAGCCCCTTCAGAAGTACTAGCTAAGCACCCGACACGCGGACTTAACACTAGGGGCTATGATAGGGGGAGACTAACCAAAAAGGTAAGGATGATTAGTAACAACAAGAAAAGACTAACAGAATAGGAAACATGTCTGAGTCATGCCAAGAAAGGGGGAAACATATAAAAGAAAAAAATAAGGAAGTTCACCAATAAATGTCTAACAACCTTGTCCACTACTCCTGAGGGGCCTTAGGATGAGTCAGGGGACTAAGTCATCTTGGAGTATTTCTAGGTCACAGGCAACATATCTTCCATAATTTCTCCAGTATCCAATCCAAGGATAGGGGTCTGGGAGTAGGAGGACTAATGGGTATATGGTCATGCACTCTCATTTTGTGTTTAAGAGTGAGTTGAATGGAGTGGGTGGGGTAATCAAAATGGGATGGTGCCCTGAACTCTGCCTCGTATTCCACTCTACTCCTATCACAATATGCTGGTCTAGATGTCATTCCAAGAAATATGTATGGTTCTTGACCTTCTGGGAAATAGACTACATCTCCTATCACATATGACTGAGTGTAGATTGGATGGGATCTTCTTCTGAGTGAGAAATATGCTGGAGGGGGTATGCAAAGATAATGATATATTAATGGTTCTGCCTGGATCTGTGTGTCATGGGTGTTGTAGCATTGCATGGGAATGAGCTCTGAAGAAGACATGATGACAAATTGGGAGTCTGAAGATTGAAGTGCTGAATTGAATGGTTGGCTGTGTGATGTGACAACAGTGAAGGTGCTATGGGATGAGTGCCATCAGAGTCTAATTTGGAACATGATTAAGATTGATCGCTTTACTGTCACTGAGTATTGGTTCACTTGGCAGTGCCAACCAAACAATCAGTCTAATTCTACACACAAATGACCAAGCCACATACAAGTCACTTGGTACATCAGTCTCAGCTCAGCACATTCTTCATCCACATCCTCCTATCCTATCCTTCATCCATTCTTCCCTCATTTATTATCTATTATCCCCACCCTGTTTATTCTTTATTTCTCAGCCCATTTCACTTTGGAACATTTCTCTATTGTTTTATCCTCAGCCATGACCCTATTGTTATATATTCAGTCATTTTCTATTATCTTATTCTCAGCCACATTCCTATTATCTTGTTTAACCACATTTCCATTGTTCTATTCTTGATCATTGTGGACAATACCTCCATATACTCGTCATACCTTATTGTTTTCCTCATGTCTTATCCCACCCTGATTCCACACCTCACTTATTAACCTATATAAGTAGTACATGGATGTAGATATTTCCTCATTCTGAATATCAACTTGGCTTATGCCTTCTTATCTTCCCTTCTCCCATCTGAAGTCCCTTACTTGGGCCAACACTCTCGGCACTCTCCTGGGTATCTCATCTGTTCCAAATCAGTGGCATGCATGGAAAGTAGGGCGCAATGCATGAGTATGTTGAAGCCAAGCCACCCTGATTGGTCTGCAGGACTTGGCCAATTCCTACCAGCATCATGAAGTCAGTACTATTGCAATAGTACTCAGCCCATGTATCGTCGGCATTCTCAGTGCCTGACAGTGGGTCCAAATAGAGATAGACAAAATATACTGGTTTTTGAGGGTGTTTTTGGACCTGAGGGTTTGTTATTTAAGAGTTAATTACCATAAGTAATTCACTCTTAAATAGCCAGCCAAAATATTATTATATTTTTGGTAGTCAATGTAAGACTGTTTTGATGGGTGTTTTTCTTCAGAGGAGAAGTTTGGATCTTGAATGCTGTTCCAGTTCAGAAGTCACCTAGAAATCTAAGGGAGAATTCCCTGTTCCCCAAAAACCATACAACCTGGATGTACCTAGACCATACACCCTGGATGTATCTGGACCATGTAACTCAGATATACCTGGACCATTCAAATCCAATGAACCTGGACCACTCAATAATGATAGATCAGAACTACTCAATTACAATGGATGTGGGCTTCTCACCAGCTGGAGATTTCATCATCATGTAGATCAATGTAATTCTCATCCTCATGTTGTAAGCTTGTTTTCATTGAATCAAAATGGATGAGGAGCTCAAGATCATTATCAGCCTCATCTAATTCAGATGCATATCTATCACCTTTAGGACTTGGGGCAAAAGATCAGGGTGGAGTGGGGTTATAATATGATTCTGTAGGGGGTGGAGATACTTGGGCTGGTTCTGAAGTCCAGATGAGTTCCTGGATTATTTTGGTTTCTTAGATTTTTGGGCAGGCATGACAATACCATAATCAGAGCTTTGAAGTTTAATTGTAAAATATTGTGTTATGGAATGTCCAATTTTTTTACAAAATTATATTTGCATACTTAAAAGGAAACATTTGGAAAATTTTCAAGATTTTAGGACTAAATATAGGGAGAGTGGCAAATTTTTGGGGGTCATAATGGAAAAATTGTTGAAATCAAACAATTGGCTTGTAAAAATATCTTGTATTCTACACTAAGAAAGGTACCCAAATGATTTCCGGAGCTGTAGGAATGAGTCAGCAAAATAGGCGCACTTTGAGTGTCCGCGACTGTATGAAGAGGTAAGCGCCTACGAGAACAATAAGAACAATTTTCGCCCTGGGCGGAGTTCTGTTACCCCCCACCAAGTCTGCCTCAACATCCACAATTTGGCAGTAATTGAATGACTAGCAACTCTTCCCGTATCAAGACCCTGATTGACCTTCCTGCTGAGATTGTGCTCTTGATATTGAAAGGAGCACGTCTAGAGGATATCTTGAATGTTACCCGCGTGAGAGGGATCATTAGACATTCTCATAAGCTTCTCACTTTTGTACTTCATAGACTTCAAGTTTCCTTCTTGCAATTGGCTCTTCAAGTCGATCCCTCTGGGCCAATGCAGAAGATGCCGAAATGCTTCCCCTCCCACCCGGCTATTCACTGGCTACGGTCTCCATCTCATTGCTGAGTAGACTCGCGTCTCGCGCGACCGCTCTGTCGGGAATATGGGATAGATCTGTTGCTTATCCCATAAGATCAACTCGATACCCAGCGCCAGATGAATTACATCTACCATCCACGGATACTATTTTCCTTGCAAATAAATGGCTCATTATATCCCTGCATTCAACAAACCCCCGGCTATTCTTCCCTGATACTAGAGAAAATCTTTCACTCGACGTGGGACCATATGTCGAAGGTCATGCATTTGAGTCTTTTAACGGCGGAGCCTTGATTAATCTCGCACTGTTGAAGCGTAAACCTACAAACGGGGCAAACAAGTAGTATGTTTTTTTTTGTTATTGTGCTCCTTGAATCCATATTGTTAATGCAATCTATATCTCAGTTTCCTTGATGTATATGTAATTCAATTCAAGTCTGACGAGGACGTTCACTTGATGCCGTCTGTGCAACAGGCCTATTCCATATACCTGATGACTTCTAATTTTACTTTTGATGCCAATGTCAGGATACAGGGCTCACTAGTTGCAGCATCATTGTTGCAGCAGATGTTTATCACCAACTGGCAAGACCGCTTGGGCCTAAAGCTCATTCCGGCTCAGTACCCATTATTAGGTGTAAGGAATTGTGGCTTAGTCATCTTGAATTAACCATTGATATATCCATAGACCTCATGGAAGTGGCTCCCCTACTTTCATCCCTCCCTTCTCATGCTTGTATCTTTGGCTCGCCCGATCAGGGGTAATTGTACAACAACTTCCTTCCACGTGATCTCCTTGCCGTTGCAATTGCCACCTTTCGATGCATCTGATCTGACAGATGATAGTCTCAGATGGTCTACAGAAATCCTCACGAGCAAAAGTATCTACACAGTACACAGCCATTTGCTGTGTGGCGGTTTCCGTCACAATGCTGTTGAAGGTCCTATTTTTGATGCATTTTTGCAGAAAGATAGAGGGACACAGCATTTATCCATCTCCAAAATTGACGAACCCACCCCGGAGACTTCTTTGGATGATGTGCGTCACTCCGAGAACACTAGATGGTTTCTCCGGCCAGTTCGTGCAATGACCGGCCGCTCATTAACATGTCGTGGAGTTAAAAAAGACCAACCAATCCGCAGACCGCTGGAATGTGAATACTCGTTTCTGCGTTTCTCCAGCAGATCTCTCAGTAAAGAGCCCTGGGTAGACCTGAAGTTCCCGGAAGCGGTGGGGGTGGCGCCCGGTCTCGCGTTCGATGATGTCTATGGTACATTATTTTTCATAGAGTGGGTTGATGGTTACTCTTTGAGATCGAAGGCTTGGTTCCACATAGTCCAGTATTGATGTATTATACTATTATATCCATCTTGTGACAAAAACCCATGCATCTGAAAGATATTTCCATTTGCCCTTCACCGATTGTAGTAGAGCGGTATGTGAGGTACTTGGATGAGAAAAAGAGGGAGATTGGGCTGAATTATCGGGTCCAGAAGCGACCGCCAGCTCCTTTTAATGGTTGTGTTCTGGGGCAAAATTGAATTGTTGGCAGGAGTGACTTTGCTTGGCGCATCCAGCAACGAGACCATGACTGAAGTTTCCCCAGGTGCCATAACATATAGAAAGCTTTGCTCGAATATGTGAAGGGAGAGTAAACGCCGAGTGTAACCCTAGAACTTATTCCTTATTGTTAATTGTGGCAACATCATTGTCAATTGTAGAGTTTCCGTTTGAAGTTGGCATCCACATTAACTTCAGTAAACGTGCTTGTTCCAATATCCTACTCAACGAGAATAGCTCTACATGATGACAGAACCTAGTAAAACACCGTTAAGTAGAAGTTGCCAGCTTTGGTGCTGAAGCTACTCAAGAAAATCACTTTCTGAGCAGAAATCGGGACAGCAGTACTACTTGCGGCTGTCTTGCTTTTAAAGTTGAATATGTCGAAGCCGAGACTGGGTCGGTGGCGAGGACGGCACTCTTACCCGGAATAACTATCACTGAGAACAGGAGGAGACCGCGCCGAGTGGGGATCGACTTTATGAAGCTGTCCGCAAGCGCTCCAGTAGTGGGATCCACAGTCCATGAGGAAATAAACATGGGAGTCGGTGGCATTTCTTTAACAGAAGCTAACAGTTGCGAACCGTCCTCGTTGAAGATGGGGTGCGAGACCGACCCTGAAGGTTCAATCGCTGGTGCTGTCTGATTGAGGTTGAAAGAATGTTGGATATTGGCCATTTGGACGAGTCCGAGCTTGGGGTTCCGCTTGAAAGAACTGTGAGGAGACTCAGAGTGAGTGACGACAACGAATAATAGGCATGACCGACTTGACACCATTTACGGTTCCACCGTCGAGTACGCAAACTTGACCACTCTGCTTCGACATTGCCACGATACCGGGAATTATCCGCCTGTGCTGACTGGTTGACCGACCATTGTCAATTGAGCTGGTATATTAGTGTTCATCGCCAACATGGTAGCTGTGTTCGACCCAGCTCGTATACCAAATGTTTAACACACATAATCATAAAGCATTGAGTTGGATAGGTTGGTATCAGGGTGCTAAGTAGGTCGCTACTAAGCGGATCCTGCTGCATTCCTCTCAATTAACATTCATATCTTCATTCTCAAGGAGCGAAAGTGAATGGCTAGAGAGACATATGTCTTCGAACGAGTCACCGTGGGTCTAACATGTAGAGATAGTTATAGAGTGCCGGCCAGTCTTCGTTATCTAGGATTCATTCACCCATCGCAATCACCTCCCCAATATCCTGTAGTCGAGAAGGAGCAGACGTACATTGTATGAGGCATGGTAGCAGACATGAATGAGCAACGTGACAAGTCGTTATATTGTTGGAGAAGGAGATGATGAGGAAATGATAGCGACCAGAGTCGTAGTCAAGATTTCACAGCCTCCAGCGGTCGAAATGCTGGAAATGAGTTATACTTGGATAGTTGGAAAGAAATTATAGGACTTGAAAGTCACTACTGCTGGTAAACGGCACGCACGAGAAAATGTGCAGGACGAATCAAACGCCATTGTGCTCCATCATATAACGAGAAGATGGACGATTTCATGCTCCCATCGCAGTCACACCTGCTCCACTCTGCAGTGGAGAGTGGTGCAGATGTGAATGTAATGGGAGACGAGATGTATATCAAGAAAATAGATCACCACCCTGCTCGTGAAC
>QLPG01003268.1:422-10558 GCA_003314385.1 Gomphus sp. MG54
AATTTTTGTCATTGAAAAAATAAATTGTATTCTGCTACAGAGGATGGCAATTTTTTTTGGAAATAATAATTGAGATACATTATATATACCATCAGGCTTGTCTGAATTAGCTAAAATAGTATCTGGCACAGATCCTTGTGCAAAATGGTGGATGTGACAGTTGAGTCACATGACCTTAGCGGAAATGGCCGGCTGCAACGATAATATCCTTACCTGTGGGAATGTCTTTCTATATATGGAATATTTCCTTATATAGGTGATTACATCAGCACAAAAATTTTGTGACCAAAAAAATTTTGACAGTGTCAGACTGCTTAAAAAATGTGTTTATGAATTTTGAGAAGATGTTTGAAAGTTTGGATATACTACACTTGCAATAGTGATTTTTTTCAAAAATTAAAACCAACAATATGTACATATAGTTCTATGCTATTGATCTGTGGTTTCAGAATAATTTTTTTGTCGATGCTGCCAGATCCTTGTGCGAAATGGTGAGCGTGACACTTGAGTCACGTGACCTTAGCAGAAACCGTTTGTCTTCTACCTTAGTGTGTTGCATGTCATGCTTTGGTAGCCCCAATATCTTTGTGGTCAGATTAAGGTCAAGTTAGCTCAAATCCCACTCGGAGTTTTTGTAATTAGCAATAGGAGATGCATAGCTTCCCTAATGTGAACACCTTATGACAAAATCTCTCAGAAAAGTTGAGCAATCACTGATTTAAGATTGTATGTTATCAAAATTGAGAAATTTTAGATGAAAATAAATTCCTCCTAAATGCAATTCTTCTCCCTCCCTTGTGTGGGTTGGCTTAAATGTTGCTTATATATAGTAGATTCTTTGTGCAAAACCCTGTATTACTGGAATAAGAATTGACCTTGGAAAATCATTTTGTATCAAGGAGGTATCCTGTATCAAGGAGGTCTACTATACTGTATCGCTCAACTGGAATTACTTTCATATTGTCTACTAGCCCTCCCGATAAAAATCCCTCCATTACCCAGGATCCCATTGTTGGAATAATTTGATGTGCATGGGTTGTCATGTCACATTAGGCACACTTCCTTTGTAATATCTCCATCTGTTTGTAGCAAGCCACCACCTTTGCTCAAGCCAAACAGTTAAATTTTGGTCTTAGTTCAGCACCATCAAGATTTTATCACAAACAGATCATGGGTGTAAGGGCAACCCTTGTAACACTCATGGAATGTCACATAGTTCTAACAAGGGGAAAATCCTAAGTATTGCAATACTAGATTATATACAATGATTATGAAAATGGCTTCACCTAACAAGGAAAAAGTCCTAGGAGGAAAACTTGAGATCCTCTTTTGGTGAAACAGCTCTTTAAATACCCTTTTTTTCTATAACCAGCTGCCTCAGCATACCTTACCCCCTGTATGCAGAATCTGATCCTTGTGGGCCCAGCCAAGGTTCTGGATGTTCAGTTCAGTATGTCTCTCTAGGACTGAACCATGTTATTTATATCCTGATGAGTCCCTCTTCTTATGTATCACCTTTGGTTTGGTATTGTTAAGAACTGGAATAGATGTAGTTGTATAGTTCCTAATGTAATATCTCCTAGTATTGAAACAATACCAAAGTTCATAATAGGATTGGCTTCAACTTATGTGTTGCACTATTCAGACCTCAAGGTCATTAAGTTTGTAAAGGTGAGGTTGGTGGTATGAAGTGGAAATCAAGCAGAGGTAAGATGCAAGTGAGTGGGGGAATCTTAGTCAATATTCTGACTGAAAAACAGACTAACAAACATACAGGATCTTATACTAATTTCTTATCTATAAAGAGTCTATATCAAAGGAAATGAATTCCTATACTGTAAGGGCAACCCTCTTGCAGTCTCTTGGAGGTGTCTCGGAGGCAAGCTAAGTAGGGGGAATCCAAAGTTTTAATTATAACTACTACCTAAATACATGTGGGGCCCTCACCTAAGTAGGGAGAATTCAAAGAGAAAAGTCTAAGGATCCCGCTGCTGGTGAACCTCTTTTATACCCTTTATATAAGTGGTCTGTGCACTAGCTTATAAATCAATACATCAGAGTTTGTAGAGCCAACTTCTTGGTACTAAGTCTGAAGCTTGGGTGTTCATTCTGGGTTTTATTCATTATGTTTTAAGATTATTCCTGTTTCTCACTCGGTGGTTTTTTGGATTTGGGTGTCTTAGCCTCAGAGTTGGTCGGAGTTTGAAATAGGACTTCAGACCTAGATCAGGCTTCAGAGAGGGTCGTCCCCTGATATATACTAGATGAAAAATGCAATGATTGAAACATAATAAGAAGTAAATGCCATACACTTGCTACTTATAGGGGTTAAGAAGCAAGATATGGAACAGGGTGGCATAAGGAATGGAGAACAATAAGGTATGAAGAATCATGTGGAGGTGTTGTCCACAGTGATCAAGAATAGAATAAGAAATGTAAGCAAGAATAGAATAATGAGATGTGGCCAAAAATAAAATAATAAGAGAGTGGATGAGAATAGAACAATAGAAAACGGCTGAAGATAAAATGATAGGGCCATGACAGAATAATAAGTGAATAATAAATGGCCCAAAAGGAAATGGGTAAGGGAAGGGATGGGGAATGATTGAATAGTAAAGGATAGAGGGGACAGGATGAGAGGGGTGATACAGATGATGTACCAAATGTACCAAGCTGAGACTGCATAATAGTAAGGAACAACTTGTCACTGGCATGTGGGCTTAATCGATAAGGGTCAGTCAGGTCAGTACTGTCGAGTGAACCAGAGCTTGGTATTGTGGACTTGACAATAGGTCAACTATGTACGTGTCTATGTGCATGCATATGACATGCACCTGGGGACTTGGTCCTATCATATGTGTGCACATATAATACACATGTGCATATGTATGACACTTGTTCCCAACACTTTTATCAAACACAATAGCCATTGTCCCATGCATCATTTTTGACACAATGTCATTTTGTCAGGCACCAGGAATGCCAACAATTGTTATGACCCATGCTCCCAATAAAACCATTTTAGTCCCCACAACCACCCGCACCTTTTCTGGGATCTTTCCAACTGTAAAAGAGTGGAACAACTGTTTTCCATGATTTTGTGGCAAAAACCCGAAGTCCTGCAATCCCAAACCCTCCGTGAGTCTGTGACCAAGGTTCTGCTCCTTTGATAAACAATGTGCAGGATCACTGCATACCTCACTCCCTTGTTTTCTCCTTTCTATTTACCCCTTGTACTTCCTCATTCCCTTGTCTTATATTTGGCAATAGATAGTACAAGGAAGTAGCTACATGTATATAACCCCCCAGTCAACTGGACTATTTGCTAGTGTAAAGACTAAACACAAGTTTCAGTCTTCGTCTCGAAGTACTCTAGTATATTTGAATAAGTTACTACCTAAACACAAGTCTGTTATCATGAAATGTAAGTCTAAATAATGATAGGATATATGTGGTTTAGTACTCACTTCAGTCTTCGTCTCGAAGTACTGAAGTGACTAGCTATCCTAAGGGTCTACTTATATGAAAAAGGACAATAAGCAAATAGATAATAGAATGGATGAATAATAGAAAGGAAGAATAAATATAAGGACAATAACTGGTAAAATCTAGTATAGGGAGACAATGGAAAAGAACAATGCTCCACACCTATGGCCACTTGTTGTATTAAGTGCTTGGTCTGAATATCCATATGATATTAACAGCCAGTACAAATATCAACTTAGTCTGCATCCTAAGTTTTCATTCAGTTCCAGTTAACTTTCCAACTTTCCAAAATTAGAGACAGATGATCAAGGAGGGCACAACACATAAGTTGAAGCTAAGTCCCTTCAATTTCAAACACTCGAGTAACTAGTCATGTCTACCTACATACCGGCCATCTTTAAGTCTCTGGCACTTCCTATCTGCTTCTGTCTTTCCATCTGCAAATCCAACTTGACCCCCTACATCCTTGGAACCTTGACCCCCCTCATGGAATCCTTTGGAAACCTCTGAAAACCCCTCTGGAAGTATTTGATTAAGTGCCTGACATGCAGACTTAACAACAATGCATGGGCCGAGTGCTATTATAATAGTGCCAGCTTCACAATATTGGTGGGAATCGGCCAAGTCCTGGAGACCAATTGGGGTGGCTTAGCTTCAACATACTCATGCATTACACCCTACTTTCTGTGTGTGCCACTGATTTCAGACAGAAAAAGTACCTGGGAGGGTACTAAGGGTGCTGAAGGTGCCGGCCCAAGTAAGGACTTCAGACAGGAGGAGAGAAGACAAGGAGGCTTACACCAAGTTGATATCCAGAATGCAGAACCATCTACATACATGCACTACTTATAGGTTAAGAAATGAGATGTGGAGTCAGGATGGCATAAGGGATGGAGAATGATAAGGTATGGAGACCATATGGAAGTGTTGTCTATAGTGATCAAGAATGGAATAAGGGAATGTAAACAAAAATAGAACAATGAAAATAAGATAATAAGGTAGGAGACAAAAGGTTTCTGCTATAGTCATGTGATGTGACAATGTCATGGTCACAGTGCAAAAATTTTCATTGATGAAAAAAAACTTTTGAAAAAAAATTGTATTCTGCTATATTAGATGGTAATTTTTTTGGAAAAAATGATTGTACTACACTATATATGAGCCTTGTCCAACTTAGCTAGAATAGTATCTGGCATGTTGCCAGATCCTTGTGCAAAATGGTGGATATGACACTTGAGTCATGTGACCTTAGTGGAATCCATATGTCATCTACCTTATCTGTGGGAATGTATTTCTATATATGGAATATTTCCTTATATGGGTGCTTATGTCAGTGCAAAAAATTGTGACCAAAAAAATTTATAGTATCAGACTGCTTAAAAATGTGATTATGAATTTTGGGAAGATGTTTGAAAGTTTGGATATACTACATTTGCAATAGTGATTTTTTTCAAAAAGTAAAACCAAGACTATGTATATATAGTTCTATGCCATTGATCTGTAGTCTCAGAATAATTTTTTTGTCAATGTTGCCAGATCCTTATGCAAAATGGTGGAATGTGACATTTGAGTCACATGACTATAGTGGAAACCATTTGTCTTCTACCTTAGAAGTGTGGCCAAGAATAAGATAATAAAAGGTGACTGACTATAAAACAATAGGGTCATGGCCAAGGATAAAACAATGAAGAAATGTCCCAAGGTGGAGTGGGCTGATAAATAAGGAACAAAAGGGGTGGGGATTAATGGATGATGAGTGAGGAAGAGTGGATGAGGGATAAGAATAGAGAATGTGGATGGTGAATGTGCCAAGCTGAGACCAACATGCCAAGTGACATATGTGTGGATTGGTTACTTGCACATGGAATTAGACTGATCGTTTGGTCGGCACTGCCAAGTTACATAGTGCTTGGTATGTGCACTTGACACATTTGTAATGTCTGGAACACAGAGCAGATGTAACCTGGTTATGAACAGTTCCATGACTTTGTTCCCCTCATCCTGGTCAACTTGTATAACATCTGGATTTGTGCTACCTTCTATATTTGTGCCATTTTCCACAGATGAGTATATTGTATCACATGGCTTAGTAAACTTGTTATAGTCTTCAGCTTTGGACTTGAAGGCACAGAAACAGAGAACCTCCATTGCCTCCACTGTTTGAGTACCTTCCTGGATGAGCTCTGATTTGAGGTGTAGATGTATAAGGATGATGGAATGGTAAGTGTTTTGTAATTGTGAAAGAGGTAATTTGAGAACCATGACAAAACTTTGGTGTAAAGAAGCCTAATCAAGTTCCCTAATGAGACGACAGCAAGTTAATGCTTGTCTGGGTTGATGTCCAAAAAGAATTGTTTAGAGGGGGCCTTTGTCAGGGGATGACCCTCTTTAAACTCCGATCCAACTCCGAGGTTCCTTTTCAAACTCCGATCAGCTCCGAGGCCTGATACAGGTCCGAAGTCCTACTTCAAACTCTGACCAACTCCGAGGCTAAGAGGCCCAGAAACCACCAAGTGGAGACAGAAAAGGTCTTAAGACATGATGACTAGAACTCCGAGCAAATACCCGAGCCTTGGACTTAGTACCAGGAGATTGGCTCTACAAACTCCGATGTATTGATTTGTAAGCTAGTGCACAGACCACCCATATAAAGGGTATAAAAGGGGCTCACCAGCAGCGGGATCCTTAGACTTTCCTCTTTGGATTCCCCCTGCTTAGGTGTGGACTCCACATGTATTTAGGTAGTAGATAATTAAATAACTTTGGATTCCCCCTGCTTAGCTTGCCTCCGAGATATACTTTGGGGCTGTAAGAGGGTTGCCCTTACAGCAGGAAAGTCTCCCTAATAAGGACCGGGAGCCGTGCTACAACACAGTCATAGGTGGTTTCGGACTCAACCGAAGCAACTCGGAGAGTACCAACTCCTACATGTACCTGACACCAGACTCCCCCTCCTCTATAGTTATAGCCACAGGTACCCCCACTAGTCTCACCTTTGACATGAACACCGAGGAACGATTGCAAAGGTTAGAGTAAGAGCTGGTGGAAAGCTGAACAGCAAATGCTACAATAAACGAAGCCCTTAGGGCAATCATGGCTAAACTAAATAACCCAATGCACCAGGGGTTAAACTCCGAAAATCTAGAAGATGACCCAACTCTGAGTGTGCGTTTTTTGGACACTCGGAGTACCGTGGCCTTACAAGGAAACTCCAGAGTCAGGCCTGCATCCCCATCCGACTTCAATGGAGACAGAGAGAAAGGGAGAGCCTTCCTCAACTCCTGCAACATTTACTTCATAATCTGTGGAGATCAGTTTCCTAACAGCCAGTCTCGGATACACTGGGCTCTCTCCTACTTCAAGTCTGACAGAGCGGCGTGCTTTGCAAACAAAATACTCCAAAGTGAGAGGACGGGACATCCACACTACTCGGATTGGAGAGCCTTCGAGTCGGACTTTATACGAAACTTCTGTCCGAAGAATGAACAACTCTCCGCCCTCACACGACTAGAATGGATGGGCTGGTACCAAGGCAAAAACTCTGTAGAAGAATACATTGACCGGTTCGCAGAGCTGGTGGATCTTGCAGAATACCACAATGACAAGATGATCATAATCAAGTTCCGCCGAGGCCTCGAACCAGGAATACAGATGAAGGTTGCACTCCTGGGGAGTAGAACTCCAAGTATTGACGACCCCAAAGGATGGTATGAAGCAGCATGAAGGGTTGCATGGGACCAAGAAGCCAATGAAGCATTCACAGAGGCACATCGAAGCCAACTTCGGACCTCCATCCGATCGAACAGCGTGCCTCCCAGATTAGTTCCTGGAGTTCCGAGGATGCCAGTGTTATCTCCTCATTTCCCAGAAATACCCCGACGGACTCCCATGCCACCACTGAATGCGCCAAAAGAAGCTCCAACCCCAATGGAAGTAGACTGGACCCGAGCAAAAGGTTCCACCCTAGGAGTTTGTCACCGATGCCAAAAAACTGGACACTATGCACGAGACTGCCCATTGTCCTTTGATATCCAAACCATGAGTATGGAAGAAAAGTTGGAGTTACTTCCGGAACTTCTAGACCTTGTAGGAACATCAGAAGTGGCATTTATGGAAGAACCGAGAAACTCCAAGGAAGTGGAAGGGTGGAAAGAGAAAGAGGAAGAAGAGGGTTTTGGGGCCGGCAGTGGGTGAATTGTGTGCCCCCGCTGCCTGTACATAATAGGTTCTCGTGTCTGGAAGAAGAATGTGAAGTGACCATTACACCTTTCCTTCCAGAAGAGCAGCAATCCAAAGACACACAAATATCAGAGGCTCCACCAAAACAATCTCAGATACGGCTCCGAAAATGGGAAAAACAACTTCCAAAGAGATATGTGGTGGCCACCACCCCAAGTCCAAAGTCGTTAGTGATCAAAGTGGAGATCCAAACAACGGACACAGCAGAAGTCAGGTCGGGACCCGCTCTTGTGGATTGTGGGGCCACTGGACAATTCATGGACCAAGGATATGTAGAGCGACACCGTCTCACCACTCAGAAATTACAGAGACCTATTCCGGTCTACAATGTGGATGGATCCCGAACGAAGCCGGAGCCATCAGGGAAGTCATCGATGTGATCCTCCGAGTAGATGGACATATGGAACGTACCACATTTGCAGTCACCAGCTTAGAAAAACAAGACCTTATCCTGGGTTTTACCTGGCTGGAAGAACATAACCCTGAAATTGACTGGCAAACCCAGACTGTTAAAATGAGCCGGTGCCCAGCAAAATGTCTCACCTGCCAAACCAAAATACGAGATGAACACAGGAAGGGATGAGTGTTGAAAAGGCAGATCCAAGAGTGTAGAATCAGCCCATTTCCAAAGCTCCTAGAAGAGGATGGTCCAGAGGAGGAAAGTGCTGAAGCAAGTGGGGGGAGTGAGGAAGAAAGAGATCCGCTGGATGAACTGGGACCCGGGGACAGAGTAATGTGTGTGATGCTCCCGCCGGAAGAAGAACATGTCCGAGTTGCACAGACTACCTCCCAGAGGTTGGCAGAGGCTCATTACAAAAACGTCCGAGTGGAGGCGGAAATCCCCAAATATCTCCAAGATTTCGAAAGCGTCTTTGCCAAAGAATCCTTCGATGAGCTTCCAGATAGGAAGATTTGGGACCATGCCATTGAGCTCAAATTAGGGTCCAGTCCAGCCAACTGCAAGGTGTATCCCATGTCCCCATTAGAACAGACCGAACTGGATGCCTTCATTCAAGAAAACCTTCGGACTGGACGCATCCGACCTTCCAAATCTCCAATGGCATCTCCGGTCTTCTTTATCAAAAAGAAAGAAGGATCTCTCCGGCTCATCCAAGACTACCAAAAACTGAACGCAATGATGGTAAAAAACCGGTACCCACTCCCTCTCATTCTAGAATTAGTGAATCAGCTCAGAGGAGCCAAATATTTCACAAAATTGGATGTCCGATGGGGGTACAACAACGTCCAAATAAAGGAAGGGGATGAGTGGAAGGCTGCTTTTTGGACGAACCGAGGGCTGTTTGAGCCACTGGTGATGTTCTTCGGTTTCACGAACAGCCCAGCCACTTTTCAAACAATGATGAATGACATTTTTCAAGACCTTATCTTAGCAGGGCTTGTTTGTGTATACATTGACGATATCCTCATCTATTCTCGGACCTTGACCGAACACCGAAAAATCACGCGCCAGGTGTTGGGACGACTCCAAGAACAGAAACTTTATCTGTGAAAGGAAAAGTGCGAGTTCTAAAAAACTCGGATCGAGTATCTAGGACTCATCATATCCGAAGGAAAGGTGGAGATGGATCCTGTCAAAGTCCAAGGGGTGACGGAATGGCCAGCTCTGAAGAATCGGAAGAAAGTCCAGTCGTTCCTCAGATTTGCAAATTTCTACCGACGCTTCATCAAGGACTTCTCCCTTCATGCTCGACCACTCTTCGATCTCACCAAGAAAGGGGAACCATGGAAGTGGGAGGAGAGAGAGGAGGTAGTGCTCCAAAAAATTAAAGAGCTCATCACCTCAGCACCGATACTGACATTCCCGGATGACTCCTGAGTGTATAGAGTAGAGGCGGATGCTTCGGACTTTGCCATGGGGGCCACCATCTCACAACAATCCCCAGAAGATGGGTTGTGGCACCCGATTGCCTTCTTTTCCAAAAGCCTAAACCCAGTGGAGAGAAATTACGAAATCCATGACAAAGAAATGTTGGCCATCATCCGAGCTCTGGAAGAGTGGCGGCATTTTCTAGAAGGGATGCAACTCCAGTTTGAGGTCTGGACAGACCACAAAAATCTGGAATACTTCCAAACTTCAAAAAAGCTGAACCGGAGACAAGCCCGATGGTCCCTCTTCCTATCTCGATTCGACTTCACACTTCATCACCGACCGGGACAAAGCATGGGCAAAGCAGATGCACTCTCCAGAAGGTCGGACCATGGATCTGGATCAGAGGACAATAAAAACATGGTTCTCCTCCAACCAGAGCTGTTCACGATCCAAGCTCTGGAAGGGATTATGGCAGTCAGAGAAGAAAGAGACATCCTCCTAGACATATGAACAAAGCTTCAGACCTCAGGCCCAGAAGATCCAGTAGCCAAAGCTATCATAGAACTCCGACGAGGACATG
>QLPG01003276.1:0-10756 GCA_003314385.1 Gomphus sp. MG54
ACATAAACTATTATTCCTACACGTAATTGACAAGTCACCTGCCAAGGCCCCCTCTAAACGATTCTTTTTGGACATCAACCTGGACAGGCATTAGCTTGCTGTCGTCTTGTCAGAGAACTTGACTGAACTTTCTTCACACCAAAGTTTTGTCACAGCTCTTGGGTTAGCAGCTTACGGTTCCAAAACACTATTCTAGGAGGAGGCCCTATAAGCTAGAGCTATAAAAAACAAAGAACAGTCATATTATCTACAATTGAAGTGGAATACATGGCCATAACTGAAGGAACTAAACAACTGGTATGGTTACAATGATTATTAACAGACCTCAGATTACAACATTCAAATCCAACCTCAATTCTCTGACAATTTACGTGTGATAACAATATCACACAAGGCAGGTTATCATGCACAGACAAAGTATATAAACATCACATACCACTTCATTCGCAAGAAAATACAGTCAAATGATGCTGTGCTCATGTATATACAATCAAAGGAAAATCCTGCAGATATACTAACAAAGTCACTTGATGAACAACAACACAAATATCTCATATATATCTCATATACAAGCATGGACTACCTTGCATTGAGGGGGAGTGTTAAAAAAATTATATTAGTAAGATCTGGAAGACTACCAAATAAGAACCAACTCAAGTACACAGCAATGTTAATTTCAGACAGAAAACTTAATAGTAGAAGCTACTAGATAGTTCTTGTATGGACATTGTTAGAGTATATAAGGGAATGAGAAAATGGGAAACAGAGATCAGTTCTCACTCAAGATATATAACTACTACTGTGCCCAATACAATCTTCCCAAACCTTCAACCTGTTAAGGATTGAATAGATGTAGTTGTTATGTTCTAATTATAAATCTCCCAATATTGTAACAATGGTGAGGTTCATGATTAGGGTATAGCTTCAACTTATGTGTTGCACCCACTGGACTTCACTAAACCCTAATTTCATATAAACAGAGGTTGTAATGATAAGACAAGATGAACAGAAATGAGGATTCCCACAGTTTCTAGAGACTGTTTGCTTAAGTAATAAACACTCATACGACCAAAATAGGAATTACATTCAACTGTTACCTTACAGTAACTTGTGGTGTTCTCGGACTGAGGATTTGAATTTGACTTCCATCTTGATTCATGGTGTCTTCAAGGGCATGTATCAGCACTCGACCCCTAAGCACGATATGATCACGTGTGTGGGCTGCTGGAATGGTTCCTTACGCATTATTCGCAGCGAGAAGCTTTATGTGGGCTTATCTGGGACGCAACCATGGGGAAGACGGTGGGCATGCTAACGTTTGGTGTCAGTGCCCTCTGCTTAGGTTTAGCGGTGCATTATTGGGTGCAGGATCTGGGCGACTACGCGACGATAAAATGCTTTGACACTTCTTCAGAACGATGGAGAGTGGGTTCTGTTTTATGATGGTCCTGCCCCGTGCGTTTGCCTGGCAATACTCATGCAGTTTCAGGAAACTTCACTCCTACCAAATCCGTACGTATCTATGCCATGATTCACCTAGTCTCCCAAAGAGAACGCGAAAACCCGATTTAGAGAATTCTCTTTACAGGCAATCACAGCGTTTTCAGAAACCACATATCTGCTGGCAGGATTCCACTTCTCTATCAAAGAGGTACGAGCCCGTGCACGCCGTGTCTCTTATTACACAGAAGTCACACACAGATAAAACTTGACTATAAGTGTACACTCTTATTACCAAGCATACTGGTGAGCTTATGAACAGCAGCCGCTAATTGTTGCGTTCCTGGCAGTGACACTTAAATCTATTTGCAAGATGGGTCTGGCCGTCTGTCTAACCAGATATTGCGGCCCACTCATTCGAGCTTCGAATTCGACACTCTTCTAGAGAGTTATGTCTAAGGCTTCATTCAACTTCATCCTCAGGATTCCCATACGTTTACAGTAACTCAAACCTATACCTGTTTCTTATTTTCATCCATGGACTCATAAATTCTGAAGGACTCGTAAGTCCACCCGTACGAAGCCTCACCTTTGTCTTGTTTTCTTCTTCTTTCCTTGTTACCTTCCAAGGTAATTTGACATCACTAGAGGGTCTGTAAAGACCTCTTGCCTCAAAATCCAAACCCATATTCCAAAATTCAAAATCGCATTTCAACCATCCTGTTTTTGTGCTGCGGCTGCGTACCACCTCGGCAATTCACAAGGTGCAGTAAAATGTTGATGGGATGATGGGATGACCCATGACACGCCTTTGTCATTCATTTAAATCAGTTGACAGGAAGAGAAGAACTACCTGTCCACTATTATCAGTCTCGCCCAACCTATATATTCCTGCTATGAGATCTACTCAGGATTTACACGTGTTCAGCAGGCGATTCCCATAGGCGTACCAGCCCAGCCCTTTGCTTTTCCGGAATGTGGACCTAATCCCTGGCCCGCCTTGCACCAGGCTGCGGTGGCTTGCGGGGGGCGGATGGACAGATACCCAGTTAACTCGTCTAATTCCTCACCTTGTTTTTCATGCACCCTTTTACCAAGTAACGCAGGCCCGGGTCCTCGACGACGCATGGTTATCTAGAAGCAACGTAACACAGCGCAATACTAGGAAAACTAGGTAATTGTTTCAACTGACCACTGACGGACTCATTGTAACATATCCTCCATGCTGTGTACTTATAAATAGTCCGACAGGCTGATTATTATGCATCCCCCATCATATTCCTCCTTCTCACACTTTTATCATCTCGTCTCGCCTCATTCACTCAATCAGTGGTATCATTAATATTTACGTTCCTAGCGGTTGAGTCGGCGTATATCAAAGGTCTTGATCTGGAAGAAAGAAGCGGTCCATATCCATTACTTCGTAAAGTCTTTTCATCGTGTCATGTTCCATACCATAATCACTCAGGATCCACGTTCTCATTTGTGATCCACCTTGGACCAATTAGTCGTATAATTTTATCCCTTGCCTCCTCCACATTTTTCTTTGAGCCTGTATAAATGACAACTGTTAGTCTATTCAATACTGTTTGGTAGACTAACCAATGATGTTGATGATAGAATCTTTATCTACTTCGATTTTCGTGTCCGTCTCGGCTTGTAGGCGTTTGATAGTTTCGCCTTTACGCCCGATGAGAGTTCCAAATTTGGTGTTAGCAGAGAATTGGAGGCAGCCTTTATAACTTGCTGCGGAGACCTGCTGGACCGCCCTCGTCAATATGTTTAAGCCTTCATCAAGTTCCTTCTCTTTTGCTCTTAAATCCAAAGTACATTCTTCTTCATCTGTGCGATCGAAGCGACGAATCTGACCCCACGATATCCACTCCATTTGAGAGAGTGGCGCTAAACGAATATCTGGACTTGATGTCACTGTTGTAGAGGAATACTTGACACGAATTCCCATGTCTTTGAATCGTTTCATAACAAGATCTCGAACTTCGGGGTGCTGTTTCAAATAATTTGTGGTCAATCAAGCAGTTGATCAAAGCAAGGTACTTGCATATTTAGCTTTGAATGTTGCCGAGCACCGCTTTCGTTTTTCTTCCCGGACTAATTTCTGAAAGAATATGAGAATGAAAGAACATGAGTGTAAATGTAACACTATCACAAACATCACGATTACCTTCAGCTCTTGGCATGCGATTGTACAGGCGTCAAAATTGCCTTTAATCTTCACAATATCCTGTCCATCAGCCTCGAGGAGTTCATCATCTAGTCGATTTTTTGGCTCGCTAAGATTATCATAGCTTTCTTTTCCAGGAAAGCATATGTAGACCCCAGCCATCTTCTGAATACCTTGAATCTCGTCCAGGTATTCACGTCGTAAATCGTGATGAAGGTCACATGGGATTGCCATTCCGAGTACGATTTCACGCCTTTTTTCAACCTCAAGTAGTAGTTGTTCTCTTAACTTCTTTATCTGTGTTTCCTCTCCACTAAGGAGTAATTCTTTGTCCTCCTGTCGTCTGGAAGGTGTAAGTTATATTGTGATCAAAGGTGGATACGCAGATTTGCCTTACAAGGTGATTGAACCATTATGAATGAAGGGTTTAAAAGGATCGTCCCAGGCCTGTCCATTTACAAGTCGGCTGAGATGAATATAATCTACATCGTCATTGACTTTGAGAATCAGGGTGGTTTCTTTATCAACTTCTTCCTGCAGGCGGTGGAAGTGTGCTTTGGCCTTCTCAAGTGCCTCTTTGGGTCCTCGTAGAGTGATACTTGTGGCTGTAATGCGAGGTAACTCACGGAGTCCAAGTCCTGCACTGGTATTTTGTAGATATTCCCTGTGACGAAGTCGTGTAATAAGTTTCTGGTTCACCGGCCACTGGCAAACATCATTGTAGCATAGAAGGTACTCTACGGTCTGGTCATGTTACGTGTCAGTGACACACCTACTTGACAGTTGACCTCATACCGATTGCAGCGTAGCTGTCGCTTTCTCGACGTTGTCTGGCTGACCACTAATACTCACTTGTTCTTTGATTTCGGAAGAATGGATCTTGACTGAGTATTCGTTTTCGAGACGCTTGACAGATTCGCCACCGCGTCCAATTATAACCCCTCTCAGACGACTGGGAACCGACAACAAAGTGGTTTTCTGGGGAGCTGTCTGTTGTTGAGTACGATTCAATAAATTTGCATGGGAACTCATCATGCACTGAGACTCACAAAATTGTTATAGTCGCGCCTGATATCTTTCACCACAGCTTCCACATTTATCTTGTCACCCCAAATCTAAGAAAAAACGGCATGTCAACGTACACCAAAGCATTACGGCTGCGTTTACCTTCATCTCTCCGTAAGATCCTTGCGCGATGCGCACGCCAAATTGTTCGATTAAGGAATGCAAATATGGCATCCTACGTTCAAAAAGTGTGCCACAATAGTTTTTTAGAGGGACAGTAATTATTTCCTAAACTTAGAGTTCATCACTCCGGCAGGGTGGCTCGTCAATACCTTGACATACCTCAATGTAATCCTAAATTAATTTCAATTATTCGTCTGTCATTATGATCAAACGGTTATAAATATCAACAGTCGCTCACTTGATAAGGCGATGCTGATGCTATTTTGACAACTTTTTCGTCCTCCCACTTCTTTCTCGACGCCTCTAATGTCTTCCCACAATCACGGGCGGAAGGTCTCTCTTCCGGGTTCATGTTCCAACAGTCTTTCTCCAAAAAGTTCCAGAGGTCATCTGTGAAGCCAAGTTGCTTGGAATGGAAGTGACGTAGACCAGGTCTCTCGCCGTTTAATATCGCATCGCATATCCCCTTGGGATACACATGAGCTTTGAAGGGCACATTCCCGGTGAACACTCTATATGTGACCATTCCGAGCGCCCAGATATCTCTACTGATGGACGGCTTGAGTGGTCTTGGCATTTCATTGAAAATTTCAGGTGCGCAATACGGCAAGGTCCCTTTCACCCCGAGGTGAGCAGAAGACACTAAATCGGTGAGGTCACTTTGCTGCATGTGACTTAATCCGAAATCCGCCAACATTGCTGTCCTGTCGGCACTGATTAATATGTTTTCCTAGAAAGGGCAAGTTAGATAAATATAATGTCTATTAGGGAATAGGTATCCTCACAGGCTTCAAGTCTGAGTGAACGACGGGTGGTTTATGTTCATGGAGATAAGTTAGTCCATTTGTGACTTGTATAAGCTGCGATCGAGAAATTTTGAATGCTTTAAGTCGGGAAGGAATTATGCGCCCAACTCACTAAGCTGTGTCTATCCGCTTTCTTATCTTTCCTGATAAACTCTGCAAGGTTTCCTTCACTCTGCCAAGGAGCAACCATTGCCTTCGAGTTCCTGGGCCCGCCTCGATAAAGGCCCAAAAATGGAAGAACATTTTTGTGTGAAAGTTGACTCCATAGTAGCACCTCACGGAAAAAGTTCTGCGAGATATACAGTAGGTAAGTGTTATAACTTGTCAGTCACAGGAACACACCTTCAAATTATCCTCTGCAGAGCAATGGGGG
The DNA here is from genome assembly GCA_003314385.1 of Gomphus sp. MG54. Taxonomy (NCBI): domain Eukaryota; kingdom Fungi; phylum Basidiomycota; class Agaricomycetes; order Gomphales; family Gomphaceae; genus Gomphus; species Gomphus sp. MG54. The sequence continues at coordinate 5,990 of QLPG01003276.1, forward strand.
TACTTCAAGGCAACCGCCTTGCCGTGTAACGAACCTTTGTAAACAGCGCCATAAGCTCCATTGGCACACTGCTCCCCTTCAAGTTCTTGTATACCAGACACCCAGAGATCAGCAGGGACTCTATGTGAACCAATTACAATGCCCAGAATAACTTTAGAGAGTTTCGTTCGCATGTTTGAGTCATGTTGACTTTTAAGCTCCTGTGCAAAAATTAACGGCAGGACTCTAGGGTAGTGGAGAGTGACATCTCTAACCCTTTGCAATGTTGTCAGAGCAACCTCAGCATCATCCCCCTGGAGTGAAACCAGTTTTATTCTGCCTTCCGTGGTGGCTACTGCGTTTAGCAGAGATTTGGGATCTAGGTCCTGGGACGAACTAAGGAGTTGTGCCAAGGTCATTCTGATTGATGCTGTTAGAACACTCGAAGGCGTTATGAGTCTGGGGTTGTTAGCCTAGCATCAAGTTTTTATGTACTAAAGGTCCTACCATGGCTATGTGAACTAACATGGATGTAATGAGCGCTTCTCAATCGATTGGCACTGGTGTGAACTTCGATTAGAGAGCGGATATGGATCTAGTAATGAGTGCCAATCTGCCATGTGCCAAGGGGGCTTCCCCAAGCTTAGGAAACAGCAGCTTCACTGTCACGGTTTCCCCTGTAGAGGAGTGGTAGGCCGCAGGATCCTTTCTACAATGCCAATACTTCTCTGCACTATCCCCGAAGCGGCCGCATATGCAGTTCAAAAGAGGCGAAGTTCAAATAACGAAAGTGTGTTGACCTGTGTAAATAGAAGTTCAGAACTTCTAGCCAAATATAATCACTTGGATAACAATATTGCACTAGTACTTTGTTCATTTTCACACTACCGGAGACATAAAAAATTTTTGGCTTGATAAATTTTCAGAAAATCTTGTATAATTCTGAAAAAATGTAGTTTGAATGACCATTTTCTTACCATTCTTCACTATTTTCCTGAAAAATTGTAAGTAGTTCGCATAAGATTCTTAGGCTATATTTTCCTATGCAGTGTACATGATTTTCTTGGTTAGTTAATCTTTATGCCGTGACTCTAGTATTAGTCCTACACTATGCACGTTCCATGGCTGATACCTCAGGGACAGCATTCGACCGAAGATCCTTCAATCTCCTTCTACAAGTTTCAGCGGTAGGTCTTCTCTCGGGCAGTTCGGCCCAACAACCTTTTTCCAGATCCCACAATTGGGATGTAAAGCCGATGTTTACCAGATCTTCTTTAGGCTTCGAAGGTAGTATCGGAGGGCTTTTGCATATTTGCACGCAGGGAACAGGGAACTCCTGGTATGGTTTCTGCCCTGTGAATACCTGGTAAATAACCATGCCGAGTGCCCATACGTCGCTGGCTTTCGTCGATTTCCCCTTTTCTAGGAATTCTGGCGACATGTAAATTTCAGTTCCAATGTTAGTGGAGGATAAGGGGTCGGTGGGATTGTGCTGCACTCGAGTCGATCCGAAGTCAGCAAGCAATGCTTCGCCGCCATCATCTATCAGAATATTTTCCTGAGATTACAATCAAATGATTATTAAAAAGCCGAGGGTAGAGAGAACAAGTAACCGCACTGGTTTGAGATCAGAATGAATGATGGGTGGGTTAAGTTGATGAAGAAAAGACAATCCCTCCGCGGCATTTACGAGCTATGATCGAAATTTTTAGCAAGTAAATGAGGAATTTGTTAAGAACCTTACTAATTGAAATTTGTCTGCCTTGGGCTCATTCTTGAGATATTGCAAGATGTTCCCGTTGCACATCCACGGCGAGACCATCATGAGTACTCCCCGTGGTGGTTTCAGGTATAGGCCGAGAAAGGGAAGGATATTCTTATGTGACAATTGACGCCACAAAATGGCCTCTTTACAAAACGCCTGAAGTGCACAAAGTTAAAATATTTCTTGGTAATTCGACTAGGTTCCAAACTACCTTCTGCCTATCTAATATTTCCCTGGGGGTTTTCAGAGCAATCTGCACCTTTGTATTTTTACTGCACCAAGAGCCTTTGTGTACGTCACCATAGCCACCTCCAGCTATCTGCTCTCCAACGCATACATCGGAGAGCATGTAATTTGAGGGAAATTGACCAGACCCGTTGGCTAGTTCAATCATCAGCTCGAGGATCGTCCGACGAGACACAGGATTTCCGCTCCGGGTCGTGTCGAGCTCCTAACAGAGAGAAAGTGAGATGAGGAAGTCGTGCTCGAGGTTCTTTACAAATGGCATCGAAGCTCTGAACATCGCCTCTGATGTCACAGAAGTGTTGCCCGAAAAGATGATGGAATAATAGTCACGATGCAAGTACTAACCTCTTGCAATAGTGTCAACACCGTCCGAGCCTCGTTATTTCGAAGAACGACCACTGACTCTTTCCCTTGCCAGGATTGGATGGTCTCGAGAAGTGTCACCTTATCTGCAAGGTTCGATGTGTCGGACATGTATGTATGCTTATTAGAAGACACTTGAGAATGCTTAGTACCCAACGAAACCAACAGACTTGAGCAAAACTTTTGATGGCGTTAAATATTCCTTTTCTAGAAGCTCACTCTCCAAGATTGAAGATGTGACTTGCATAGCTTAACATGCCCCGCTAGCCTGGCACCAATCTGAAATGATCACATTACCAGTACCCTAAGTGATGAAGCGATGCCATCTCAGCTTCTTTATTGCCTACTTGATTGAACGTAATGAAGTTGCACTGGCATATTGTATTGCGACCTGATTTCGGACCCTTTGTTCGAAAAAAGGAGAGAAAAAAAAGTGTTTGGAGCATCTCACTGTCTTGTTTGTTGATGTACTGCAACACTGCAGGGGTGCCAAAACTAACCTGAACAGTGGATGGATTGGTTTGACGTGCCAGATATACAGCTGATGTTGTGCCAAAGTGAAGATGTCACAGCCCCCTACATGTTGAAAGCTCTTCTCTTCTCTCACTGCTCGAGAAAAATGTGCTCTGAGTGACGGATGCCCGTTCTAGTATCTCCAAGAAACGGCAAGAAACGATGAGTCTTAAGCTGCAAACAAAGAAGAAGCTCATTACCACCGGGTGCTCCTTCCCACAACTGGAATGATTTCCAGTAGAAGCAGATTGGTTCACTGGCCCGGATGGACTGTCGGTGCGATTCCTGTTGTTATATCGTCAAAACAAGTGCAAGGAGCACTGCTTCCACGACAGCCACCACCACTGACACAGCCAGGACTATCCATCCGGCTGTCACAAACGCTCGTCCGAAGACTCGCCTGTCAGGGCAAGTCTCAGCAGGGCGATATGAATCCGAGAAGTCGTGATTGAGATGGCGGCTCCTAGTAAACTCCATGAGGAAGAGAAGGACGCTCAAGACTGTGTAAAGAATTCCGACTAATGTGATGTATGTGAGGTGAAGTATTTCTGTTGTAGAAACACAGTATTGAACCTACTGCGAAAAAACCTTTGGTCGAATAGCTTGAGTACCACCACTGCATAGGACAAGTTGCCCATCGCCGTCCTGAATACGGCACCATCATATGTCCTCTGACGAGCACGAACCTCAACCAATTCTGCCTCGTCTATGGCATAGAACGATCTTGCACGATGACCGCGGTATTTCATCCCCAAATCTCAAGAGAACGGAGAAGCTTATTCAATAAATAGGCGCCCACCCCAAGTTGTATGTCGTTGCGCAGAGGTCTCCAAACCGCAGCTCGGCTGCAACTAGGTACTATTCGGTATGTCAGGATGATCGGCGGATTGCCTCTTTGACTGCTAATTACGTCTTTAGGCATCCAATATTTGGACGAGCACAACAAGCTCGAAAGCTTTCGACCTTTCCTTTGGCAAGTACGACGATCGTAATAGGTTTGTTATCTTCTGATCAATTTCTTTCTTCTCATAAGCCTCGCCCACAAATTATTACCCGTCCGTCATGTGGCATTGCATCTTCCTGCAGAAACTATTGGTGGTCCTCCAAATCATCAACGCCAGTGTCCACATCCACTTCCGTCGCGGAAGATGACAAGAATATCATACAAAAATCTCAGGAGAATACTTATTCAAGCCAGCCCTCCAGCCAAAATTTATCAGAGGAATCTACCTCTGCAGTCGGTGGCGATGAATCCCCATTTATAGTCAACAACGAGGTTTTAATGGTGCCCGACTCAATATCTGTTCCACCACCACCCCTGCAACTCGGTGATCTTAGAGAACTCGGGTTCTCTAATATGACGCCGGTCGGTGCTGTTCAGGCAGCCCTGGAATTTATCCAGGTGACAACGGGACTCCCCTGGTGGGGTACCATCGTATTGGCTACAACCCTGGTTCGACTCGCTCTCCTTCATTTTGCTATCAAACAAGTCCGTACGACAGCAGCCATGGCCCCCATCCGCCCTCAGATGGACGCACTAATGTCAGAGCTAAAGGAGGCCAAGTTGCAAGGTGATAACACGCGTGCACAGGTTTCTGTCCTCAAAGTACGAAAACTCCAGAGAGAAACAGGCACGGGTCTAGGTGCAGTAATGGGTGGCCCTCTCATTCAAGCATCTACATCAATAGTTATGTTTCTCGCTATTAAAAAGCTCTGCGACTTCCCGCTGGCACAACTCAAATACGAAGGGGTCGGTTGGCTTCCGAGTCTAGCCGCCGCGGACCCATATTATATATTACCTGCACTGAGCGTTGGGCTCATGAATCTGCAAATATATGTAAGTTTTCTTCTCCTCTTCAGCTCATTATGTGCTTATCGGAGATTTACGCAGCTTGGCAGAG
>QLPG01003280.1:6595-24689 GCA_003314385.1 Gomphus sp. MG54
ATGTACCTAGATATTAATAAAAGGAAACGGAGTATCAAAATGACCCCTTAAGTGAAAAAAAAACAACGACTAAAGTTGTAGAACAATCTGTAAAAACTAAACACAAATAAACTAGAAATCATTGTAAGTTTAAGAAAAAGTAAAAAATAGAGAAATGACACTCACTTCAGACTTCGCTGTGAAGATCTGAAGTGACTCGGTGGGAAGGGGTCTGTACTTATAGATGGGAGAACAAAAGGATAAAAGAGAACAAAAGATGAAGGGACAAAAGAAAAAGAACAAAAGAGATATAAATCTAACTATTGTCCACATACATTGTCACACTTGTGGCGCCTTGGCAACTGTAACAAAAGGAGCTGTTTGAACTGTAAGTATGTTGAAATCTTAACACTCCCCCTCAGTTCAAACCAGCTATCCCATCCCCAATAGTTTTACACATCTATCGTGCTCATGCCTATTCAGGGCTTTCGTGAGGAAATCGGCACCATTTTGAGTTCCAGGGATATGCGAAGTGCAAATTGTTTTGGTGCAGATGAGATTCCTTATAAAATGCCATCGGATGTCAATGTGTTTTGATCTACCATGAAATATGGGGTTATCTGATAGGGCCACTGCTCTGGTGTTGTCTGACAGGATATGAGTAGCATTGTCAGTGGATATGAATAGCTCTTGGCACAGTTGCCTTAACCATATTGCCTCCTGGCAGGCTGTTCCTAGCGCATAGTACTCCGCTTCTGTGGTAGAGTGCTACTGACACTTGTTTCTTTGACTTCCAGGCAATTGGTCCTCCTGCGAGCAAGAACACATATCCACTGGTGGAAATCCAGTCATGTGAGTCTTCAGCATAGTTTGCGTCGCAGTATCCCCATGGGCTCATATGATCATGATCGACTCCCCTGGTTTCGGATTGTCTCTTGTATACTATGCCTTGGTCAGATGTCCCCTTGAGATATCTCAGCACTCTTTTGCCGGCATTCCAATCATGTTGGGAAGGATTTTTTTGTGATTGGGATAGGTATTGAGTGATGTACGCAATGTCTGGATGGGTGGACATAGCTGCATATGTAAGAGATCCGGTGAGAGCTTGATATTCCTTTATATCTTCGTATGGTATGTTATCACCATCCTGAAGGTGGGGGCCTTTGTCTACAGGGGTGGCCACAGGGTTACAGTCGTTCATTCCGAATCTTTCGAGTAAGGAGTTGGTGTAATCAGATTGCAAGAGTTTCAACGTTCCTAGGTGAGTATCTCTAGTCACCAGAATTCCAAGTACTTTGAAGGGCTTTGAGGTATCTTTTCTTTTATTTTGTAAAAACCTTGAATACCGGCTTTTAGTTTGCATTCCTCCCCCTTGCTTGAGCTTATCCCTGTGACATCGTCGACATGAGTGTCTATAGCCATAATACCATTGACAGATTTATTGATGAATACTCCAGCATCACTCCCAAGAGCGATGAACCCTAAGCTCTTTAGCTTCTCCTCAAGGTCTTCTCACCAGACACATGCTGCCTCTGGTAGGCCATACAGGGCTTTGTTAAGTTTGGCCACTTTTCTAGGCTTCTGGTATCCATCTGGCATGTTATGGCCCATGTAGCCAAACAAACCCACATCAAACCCCACAACCACCTGCACCGTTTCTGGGACCTTTCCGATCGACCAAAGCCTGAACAACTGATTTCCAGATGTCCGACATACATTCCGAGGTTCCGCGATTCCGACCCTCCGAAGACTCCGAAAATCAAGGTTCCGTTACCTTGATAGCCGACATGCAGGACCATCACGTACCTCACTCCCTTGTTTTCTCTTTATATTGACCCCTTGTATTCCCTTGTTTTAGGACCATCAAAGATAGTACAAGGATAGTCACATGTATATAGTCTTCCAGTCGACTAGACTGTTCGCTAGTACGAATATCGATTTAGTCTCCCACCAGTTTCCGATTCATTTCCGGTAAACTCCCGCCTCCTTTCCGAAATTAGGGACAGACGATCGAGGAGGGTGCAACACATAAGTTGAAGTCAAGTCCCTTCGACCTTGAACACCTCAGTGACCGGATTGAACCATTCCGCGACCTACCCTAAGTTCCCGGCACCTCTGTCCCCCGTCCGTAGTCCGTCCGACTTCCATCTCGGTCCTCAGCCCCGTTACGGACCTTTGTGCTAACCCGGATAACCCCTTCGGAAGTGCTAGCTAAGCGCCTGACATGCGGACTTAACATGGCAGCCGTATATAAATATCATGGTCAATTTTGCCATAGAGGTAAGCAGAGTTGACATCCCATGCAAATACGTGCAAATCCTTGAGAGTTGCGAGCGCAAGTAGGACCCTCAGAGAGGAAATTCGAGAGACAGGTGCAAAAGAGTCCCTTAAGGAAATGTTTGTCACTTGTTTATCACCTCACATGACCCATCTTGATCAAAACTTTTGATCTCCTGTCTCAAGATTTTTTACGGTGTTTACCCACATGCCAGGTAATATTTGCATATCTTCCGGTATGTCTTTTTCATTGATTTCGTTCCATGTATTCATCTCTTCAAGCTTGGACATTTCGTACTCCATCGCATCACCCCATTGTTTAGCTTCCAGCAATTGTAATGCTTCATGATAAGAATGTGGGATTTTCACATCTATTGAGCTATTCTTGCTAATAACTTTCGTGACCAGTACCATTTCTTGGTTTTTGATACGTTCAGACCTCCTTGATGCTTCTGATCCCCACACCTCGGTAGTTGTCCTCCTTTTCTTTCCTCCATTTTCTTCGGCTTCTTTTTCTTCCTCAATGATATTCCCTTTCTTCATTTCAATCTCCTTGGGACTGGGGAATTCTGCAGCAGGATCGTTATGGTCATTCTCAGTAAGGCATCTATTGCTTGTTCCTTCGGAGAAGATTAGTTCTGGGATCGGTGCTTCTTCTTGTCTTTATCAACGACAACATAAATAGAGTCACCTTCAAATCCAATAAGGTGACATTCCATTGCCTTATCATCAAATTTGGTGCGTGTTTCATCTGGAATTTTGATGTAACATTTAGAACCAAATACCCTCAGATGGCCAATGAATGGTGCCTCTTGGAACACCTTTTCGTAGGGTGTGATGTTATTCATCAGTATGCTGGAAGGGCACCTGTTACAGATGTAAACTTGTGTTGAGATCGCTTCTCCCCAAAGGTCTTTTCTGAGTTCTGAGTCTTTTAGCATGATTCTAGATCCTTCAACAACCACTCTATTCCGCCGTTCTGCCCTCCCATTCAGTGCTGGACTGTAAGCAACAGAAGTTATGATGGAAATCCCCCTATCTCTGCAGTGTTCTGCTAATTGATTGTTGAGGAACTCTATTCCATTGTCCATTCTTAAGGTGTGTACTCTTTTATTGAATTTGGTTTCAATTGACTTATCTAGGTCAATGATTGCCTTTGCTGCATTGCTTTTGTTTTAGGTTAAAGGCAAACCCAAACCCTGAGTGATCATCATTGACCACCAGGCAAAACTTGGTGTGGGTCCACCTGGCTACAGGTGTCATTGGTCCTATCAAATCAGCATGGAGGGTGCCAAACAGGCGAGTGTCCCATTCCTCTCTATTTGCATAAGGTTTCTCATCCATTTTTCCAAATATGCAGTCTTCACAGATACCGCCTAGACTCTTGTTTGTTACATCCATCCCTTTTATGATGTTGGATTCAACCATTCTTTTAAGCATTGTATCACCGAGGTGTCCTAGTCTTCTATGCCATGTGGGTAGGTCAGTGGCTGAGCTATCCCTCTTGACTGCTGCCAGAATTGTGTCCTGAGGAAGAATAATTTCCATAGTGATCTCATAAAGTTCATTTCCCAATGGTGCTTCAGCGTAAGTTTGTATGCCCCTCATAATGCGAACAGAGCCTCCCACTATGCAACTCTCAAACCCTTTTTTGTCTAGGATTTTTAAAGACAAGAATTTCCCATCTGCGCTTGGCACATGCATTACTTGGGTGAGTCGAATCCTTGTCTTCTTCCCTTGATATTTGACATCAGCCACAACATCTCCCTCACCTACAGCTTGGACCTCGTTCTTTCCAAATGCGTTCATGGTTCAGTTCTTCTCATATTTGCAATAGGTGGTAAAGTTGCTTCTATTAGGCGTTACATGTGTGGTTGCCGCTGATTCATCAAACCATACATTTGTTCCTTTTTCATGTCCATATGCCCACACAATAGGTGTGTCTGTAACTGCTTTGACAGTGTTTGATGTCTTCTGATCTTTCTTGCCTTTGAACCACTCTGGATATTGGCCTTCTTGGCCACCTCCCTTAGCCTAACACTTTGGTTTAGTATGCCCTGTTTTGCCACAATTCTCACATTTTGACAGAATCTTTCCGCCAGTTTGGAAGATAACATTGGTGTCTTTTTCTCTCAATGAGTACCCCTGTCTCCTACTCCATTCGGTTTGGAGCCTGGAGATGACAATTGCAGGGTCTAGAGTGCCACCATGTTATAGCCCATGCCTTCAACAATCCACACTAACCCCCACAACCACCCCCCCTATTCCGAGACCTTTCCGACCGAAAGGACGAAGGATTGTTTTCCATAATCTCAGTCCCCAACAAGTCCGATCGAGAATCCGCTTTCCCACTTCCGTTCCCGTCATGACCGAGACACCATCTCCGAGTCTGTCTCCGACCAAAGACTCAATACTTTGATAACCAACGCGCAGGACTATCGCGTACCTCACTCCCTTGTTCTCTCTTTATATTGACCCCTTGTACTCCCTTTTCCCTTGTTTTATGACCGGCAAAGATAGTACAAGGATAGTCGCATGTATATAGTCTCCCAGTCGACTAGACTGTTCGCTAGTATGAATATCAACTTAGTCCACCTAGTTTCCGACTCACTCCGGTAAACTTCCGTCTCCTCTCCGAAATTAGGGACAGACGATCGAGGAGGGCACAACACATAAGTTGAAGCCAAGTCCCTCCAACCTCGAACACCTCAGTGACCGGATAGTACCTTTCCGTGACCTGCCCTAAGTTCCCGGCGCCTCCACCCCCATCCGTAGTCCGTCTGACCCCCGTCTTCGGTCTTCGGCCCCGTTACGGACCTTCACGCTAACTTGGAAAGCCCCTTCGGAAGTACTAGCTAAGCGCCTGACACGCGGACTTAACACACCAAGCAAACCCAAGACTGGATCCCAGGAAGGAGAGGGGATTGACAAGGTAATGATTCCAGCAAATCGTGAGTCTGGTATGCTTATACCCAAACCTCCACAGTTTTCTCGCAGTCATTGAAGCTTGGCTAGATGGGCAGGTAAGGTTTCTGATCCTCCGTCTGTGAACTTCTTTGTGAAGAGCCTGTTTTCAGCAAGGTTTTGAGCAATAGGATTGGCTTGAGCATATCGGTTCAGGAGACTGTTCCAAGCAGTGCTTGATGATCCGCAGTCTAACCCCGCTTGTACATTTGGAGCTATATTCATTAAGATGGTGGTTAGAGCCTGAGAATCTGTTTCTTCCCAAATGGCTAGGGCTTTGACATCTGTGTCGGCTGGTTTGGTTATTACCCCCGATACATATGGCCAGAGTTTCACTCCCTTTAGGTAAGGGATCATTCGCGTCTTCCAAAAATTCCAATTGGAACCCATTTCATCTAATCGTTCTTTTTCATCACATCGAACAACTTTGAATGAGTCGGACATGTTTGATTATCAAGGTCAGGTTCGAGAGTAGGTCTTTCTGTGTTGTTTGTTTAATTATGGCCAGGGCCCATAACATGTAAAAACTAAACACAAATAAATTCAGACTTCGTCATGAAGATCTCTGTGCATAAGAACTACCTAAACACAAATAAACTAGAAATCATTGTAAGTTTAAGAAAAAGTAAAAAATAGAGAAATGACACTCACTTAAGACTTTGTCGTGAAGATCTGAAGTGACTCGGTGGGAAGGGGTCTGTACTTATAGATGGGAGAACAAAAGGATAAAAGAGAACAAAAGATAGAGGGAAAAAAGAAAAAGAACAAAAGTGATATAAATCTAACTATTGTCCACATACATTGTCCCACTTGTGGCGCCTTGGCAACTGTAACAAAAGGAGCTGTTTGAACTGTAAGTATGTGTCACGACAACACATCGTGCTTTGACTTACTTGGCAGTACCGACCAACCGACCCCCACTCATATCATTCCATGGCGTACAGTTTCAGTTCAGTACACCCGGTTTATCACCTGGTTCATTATCCTTTTCCCCAACCCCTATTCTTTATCATCCCTACACTCCTTTTCTTTCCCCCTCACTCATTTACCCATGGGACGTTCACTATTCCCTGCCACTCACTTGCGGCCCTATTGTTTTATTCTCGGCCATTCCTTATTGTTCTATTTCTTTCCCACAATCTCACCGCTTATATTTCATTGTCTTACTCTCTCTTTATTCTATTCTAATCGCTGTGGACTATACCTCTACATGGTCTTCATACCTTATTCTTTTTTCCATGTCTTATGCCACCCTTATTCCACATTCCACCTCTCAGCCTATATAAGTAGTGGATATGTGTACATAGTTCCTCAGTCTGAGTATCAACTAGGTTTATGCCTCCCTACTCTCCTCCTTCTATTCAGAAGTCCTTTCTCAGGCCGACACCCTCAGCATTCGCCTGAGTATCTGTTCTCGTTACAAGTTAGTGGCACGCACAGGAGGCAGGGTGCAATGCATGAGTACGTTGAAGCCAAGCCACCCTGACCAGCCTGCAGGACTTGGCCGGTTCCGACAGCACCATCGGTAGTACTGAGGCCTGACAGTATGTTGAAATCTTAACACAATCCTCCTGTCCAAACCTCATAAATTTGAAGATTAAAATTACAATTATGAACAAGCTTCCACTTTTAATGAATAGAAAATGGTGGGGGTACACAATATATGTAAAAGAATTTGTACAAACACCTACAGTATAGTAGACTTCCTTGATACAGATTTCAGTCAAGCTCAATTTTAGCTCAAAATTTTGTAGATTAAATTTAAAAAAAATTATATTACAGCTAAGAAGTGTCTTGAGAACATTTTTGCTCTATATTATGGTTGTCAGGGGATGACCCTCTCCAAAGCCTGATCCAGGTCCAACATCCTATTTCGAACTCCAACCAACTCCGAGCCTGAGACACCTAGGTCCAAAGCACCACCAAGCGGGAAACAGCAAATACATCTGGTGTTACAATAAGACTATTGTTCGATGAGAAAGGAAAGGTGTCCGAGGTCCAAGGGCAATGATGCTGGTTAGACTTGGAGGTGACAAGGTAAGCTCGGAATTGGTTTGGAGTAGGGTGCTTCATAGTGCCCTATGTCGGATGTCTGGGATATCAGGGTTATATCATGGATATAACAAGGACTCAGAATAAAACACCCAAGCTTTAGACTTAGTACCAGAAAGTTGGCTCTACAAACTCCGATGTATTGATTTGTAAGCTAGTGCACAGACCACTTACATAAAGGGTATAAAAGAGGTTCACCAGCAGTGGGATCCTTAGACTTTCCTCTTTGGATTCCCCCTGCTTAGGTGAGAGCCCCACATGTATTTAGGTAGTAGTTATAATTAAAACTTTGGATTCCCCCTGCTTAGTTCCCCTGTGAGATATCTCCAGTGGATGCCAAAGGGTGGCCCTTACAGCAGGAAAGTGTCTCCAATAAGGACCAAGAGCCGTGTTGCAGCACAGTTATAGGCAGCTTTGGACTCAACCGAAGTGACTCGGAGAGCACCAACTCCTGGACATACCTGACACCAGACTCTCCCTCCTCTATAGCTGTAACAATGGATATCCCCACTACTCTCACCCCCAGCATAGACACTGAGGAGCGGTCGCAGAGGTTAGAGCAAGAATTGGCAGAAAACCAAACAGCAAATGCCACAATAAGCGAAGCCCTCAGGGCAATTATAGCCAAGCTAAATAACTCCAAGAACTGAGGATTAAACACCGACAACTTAGAAGATGATCCAACACCTAGCATATGTTTTCCAGACCATTGGAGCATAATCACCCCACAAGGGAACACCAGAGTCTAGCCTGCATCTCCGACCAACTTCGATGGAGATAGAGAAAGGAGAAGGGCCTTCCTCAACTCATATAACATCTATTTTGTGATCTGCAGAGATCAATTCCCTGGTGACCAAGCTTGGATACACTGGGCTCTCTCCTACTTCAAATCCAAAAGAGCAGCTCACTGTCAAGTGCACGTACCGAGGATCCAGTAACTCGGTGGTACTGACTAAAATACTCCATTAGTAACCAAGTACGAACCACTCAATGAGTTGTTCTTGGCTAGACGCTGTTAAATCCGTGTGTTGGCACTTAGCTAGAGACTTCCGGGAGGGTTCCGAGGGGGAAGTTCGTATTCCGAGGGTGGGGTAAGGATTGAGGTCAGATTGGAATCAGAATTGGAATTGGGGGACGGAAGTCAGGAACGCTGGGGGTCTTGGGACTGTTCACAGTATAGGGTGGTACGAGTGGTTCGAGGTCGCAGGGACTTGGCTTCAACTTATGTGTTGCGCCCTCCTCGATTGTCTGTCCCTAATTTTGGAGAGTCAGAAGTTTACCGGAAACTAATTGAGAACTATGACACAAATTAAGTCGATATTCGTACTGGCGAATAGTCCAGTTGACTGGGAGACTATATACATGTGACTATCCTTGTACTATCTTTGCTGGTCATAAAACAAGGAGAAGGAGAGTATGTTTTGGAACCGTAAGCTGGTAACCCAAGAGCTGTGACAAAGCTTTAGTGTGAAGAAAGTTCAATCAAGTTCTCCGACAAGACGACAGCAAGCTAATGCCTGTCCGGGTTGATGCGCCTTCCGACCTGAACCGGCGGAACTCTATGTGGACAGGTAATCTGACTAATCAATGCAAGGACCCTGAAATGTATGTGCGGCTTCTATAAATAACTAGGCGATCAAGGTCGCACGAGAATTAAAGATTCCCGGGTCGGCCCGGATCCGGTGGGCATGTGTTTGCAGTTTCTATTTATAACTAGGCAAGAACCATGTGGCATATCGGATCAGCTCATATACAATCCGACCGGCCTAGCTCAATTTGTTATCGGGAATCTTACCCTATCAGTAGCGTGGCCTTGATCGCCAAGTGATATATGAAAACCATGTGAACGTTTCGGATCAACGCCTATTCATTTGACCTAGGTGATGGTCGCCACGTCACATATATACCCGAGCCCAATCCTGTCTACTCTAATCTCATATGCGTGATGCTGGAAACAAGGACTTCCGGTGTATCCCTGTTCACTTTAAGGCAGGAGCCAGATAGTCAGTTCGAGTCACTCGATGATTGCGACCCTTTGCAGCAGTAGCTTCCAATGAAAAATGAAGTGATATCAATAAGGGATTAGAGCTTTCATTGGTATGCTCTTCTGCCTTTTTGTTGAGTCAACCGAGAAACCAACCACAGTGTACATCGACACATTAGGAAGGCAATTTCAAGGAAGATTCATGTCGCACAGGTCTGTTCATGAAACACATAACTCGACGCTTGAGATCCGTTGGATATGATCAAGGTGGCAGGCCATTCTATTCCAGAAACACTCTTGTGCATGATAAATTACCACAATTTCTGAGCCACTTGTCTTACTCTGTCATGTGCAGGGATCTGTGATCCACGCGGCAGATCATTTGCTGGGTCCCCAGCAACGAACAAAACCTTTTAAGTGCATAGCAGATTCAGCAATACTTGAGTTGGACCGGAATTGATATCGACCGCTCGTTGGCGGTGTTACCGCTCTTGATGACTCTAGCCCTTCTTTCAATATGCTGGAGGGCCCTAGTAATTTCTTAATGCATGCAACAGCTAAGTGGTAATAATATGGACCTTGGTGACTGAGGGCGTCCCAAAATCAATCACAATGACCGTCTTGTGAACTATTCCTAAGAAGTGATTTTCAAGAAGATGGCGTTGAGCTGAAGACTTCTAATGCAGGTAACAGTCCCGAGACTGTTTTACAGTAGTGTCCGCAAAACGGGGCAGAAAAAAAAAATCAAACCAGGAGAGAAGAACCAGCAGAAACGAAAGAATATGAAAAATCACAGCTCGCCACCAAAAGCACAATTAAGAAGAGCCATAACACCACAAGCAGAGCTGAGTCAAGTGATGTCAAGGGCCGAGGAGCAATGATCAGAGGGAAAGAGAGCCATACAAAAAACCAATGATCATCTCAATAGAGTGAAACAGATCATATGGTCCGACTGATAACAAAATGGGTAGGTTTGATAGCAGAGAGAAAAATGTAGAGGGAGAAATCGCCGGCAGTGATTGTGTAGCAGATGAATTTGTGGAAGCTAGAATAGAATCAGAGCTGATATCAAGTGGTGTCAAGAGTAGATAACAGGAGAGAGCGAGCAGAATGAAATAAAGGAATGTCAGAAACAGAACCTGTCCTCTGTAGTGTATGACCAGATAGATATAGCAGAGTCATGGTCGAGCTTACATGAAGAAAGAATCGCAAGAGCAATAATATAAGCCACAGAGCCGTGATCGAGGGCTTTGATAGCAGACAAATAGCTCAGACGATGCCGTTCACATCTGCAGCAGGCATACCCATGGCCAAGATTGTTATAATGAGCAAAATATTACATTTTTACAAAATTTTAAAATACTCACCATCCTTTCGAGATATGAGCCAATAAATCAAACTTTCATGGAAACTTTGCCAAGAGTGAATTCTTTGAGGATGGAAGGTGCAACAACATGATTAAATGCCCTCCTGTTCCAGGCCTCAGGTCTACTTGTAATGAAAGATTTTAGAGGGATACCCGATATGCTGGCGAGGATGGTCGTTATCATGTTTTTTACCGTCGAGGCTGAGCATTCGTCCATGACGTCTATGCCAATAATATAACGAATCTTTTGTTCATCATTTTCCGTAGCTATCTTGACAGGATCGATGACCAGGGAGTGGAGTTACTCAGATAGATCACTGAGATCGGCGACGTCAGGTTTGTTCGCAAGGATATCATGGATGGCCGATCGGATCTTGAGATTAGATGGAGCAAGCCTTGTGGCGATCGTAGGGATGATGCGGCGTGCATCCGTCAATACTGCGCGAGAACAGAAGAACCTACCTCCAAGCTTCTTCTGCCTATCCAACAGCTTGCAGAACGTGTGAGCGATGCTCGTTTTTCCAGTACCGAGCTGGCCGTTGAACCAATAAACCTTTGAAGTAGAAGAATTATTTGCCCAGGCTTCCATATCAGCCAATATCTCTACGCGCGTGTCTTTCATGCACCCCCTGAAGTTGATCACCTTCGGGGCCGGGCCGTGTCCTAGGATGCGTGCTCCGCGGGTTTGAGTAACACTAAAGGATCCGGCGAGATATCTATACTGTCTTGAGTATGGAAGCAGTTTCATTAAGTGGCGCTGCACTTACTGGCGGTATTCTGGATAACTGTATCACCCGATGTATCTGCACCAGAAATGTAAGTTACGATTATTTCAATGAGACTCTATTCATCAACTCACTGATAAAGACATCTTTCCAATTGGTATTAATGCCTACTTGGGACGACATGGACGGTAGAATATGTTCAATGATTTTCCACTTGACAGTGAAGTCTACGGCGTGAAGTGGTTTTGGAAGGATAGTGGATCGAAAAGACGAGGGTATGTGAGGTGGCAAGGACTGCGTACGAAGACGATGCCAGCGTCAGAACCTTCTTTTGGTTTCCGGGCAACCCAATTGTGTAATTATTATTCTATAAATTTAAAGGTTTAGCTCCGTGTGTCTTTAACGTACATTTTACATCCCAAACAATTATTTGCCCCGAACCGCCCTAGTCCGCCGCCATAGGGGCATGTATATACCAGACTCACCCATAACAAACAGGACAGAATGTGTGTAGAAACAGACCTGCTGATTTGACTCCATATATCATATGGTCGTAATACATGTGCGTACAAGGAGAAGGACCAGGCAGGAAAGGACTCTCGGAACGGTGGGCAAAGGCAGGAAGCTGTACGTTGATACGAGGGGAGGAAAGTGCGGCTAGGAAGGATGACTGGAAACAGTGATTTGGATATGGTAGTCACGCCCACAGTGACGAGCAGATACAATACCTATCCCACCCACAGAGAATTAGTTGGTGTTGTTGGGTCATTTGGTGCTTATAGCGGACGCAGAATTACAGTCTCGAGCGATTTGAAAGATCATTGTAACCAGGCTCTACCCAGACTTAGCCATGTTCCATGAGATTATCCTGCGGGGATGAAAATAATGGTGAAGAGACCAGTCAACAATCCTAAAACCATACCTCCACACACCTCTGTTCGTATTGAACTCCAGTATCTCATTTCTCTGAGATCTTGCATCTGCTCCCAAATTTCTTCAAGATTCATTTAGAGAGATTGTTCCATTCAAATGGTTTCCTGTGGTTTCTTGGCTTCACAATGATGAATGCAAGATGTATTGGAGTGAGGTGCTAAGAGAACCGGTAAACATAATTCATAGAATTTACCTTGAGCTTCAATGGGTATACTGGTGGGGTGGAATGACTGGATCAGAAAGAGAGAGATTGAAGCCACTGAATGCTTATCAAATATATTGGTGAACCTGCGGTCACCT
This sequence comes from Gomphus sp. MG54, assembly GCA_003314385.1. Lineage (NCBI taxonomy): Eukaryota > Fungi > Basidiomycota > Agaricomycetes > Gomphales > Gomphaceae > Gomphus > Gomphus sp. MG54. Next base: position 19,176 of record QLPG01003280.1, read on the forward strand.
CTGGAGAACAGTGGAGCCCAAAAGATCTTCTCCGTAGCACAAGTAGACAATTCATCCCTCAATAGACCTTCCCTTCTGTCGTCTTCATTATCATCGCTCTGCAATTCTGGGTGCTTCGTCAACTTGCATGTGATCTTTATCGACATGAATAAATGATTCTCGCGACAGATTTATATGATGAAGAATATGGCAGTGCCCTAGAGCGGCATTGGCTCGTTGTCATAAGAACATTGTTCGTTTGTTAGTTGAAAAGGGTGCCGACCTAAACATTCAGGGAGGAAAACACTCTGCCCTGTACTTTGGCATCATGGGGAGACGAAGACATCGTTCGACTCCTTCTCGATCGCAGAGAGCAATCGAAGATCGTGGGAGGATACTACGGCAGCGCGTTGCAGGTGGCATCTAGAAAACGTCACCAAAGCATTGCTCGCCTGCTGGCCAAGAAGGGAGCAGACATCAATATCTTGGGAGGACAGGATGGTTGTGCACTATACTCGGCATCGTCAACAGGCGACAACTATATGGCTCGACTACTCCTCGATGGTGGAGGGGATGTAAACAAGCAAGGAGGAAAGGTCGGAAGCGCAATTAAGGCAGCATCGAAAGCAGGTCAGATAATGTAATACCTGATAGACGTCAACTGGCGGCGATCGAGGCACTATCGTGATCATGGTTATCAGGGTTAATAACGACGTCTGAAGGCGGCAATCACACTGGTATGCCTTGGCACGTTATTTCGGCCCGATATCGTGGTCACGCTATCATATCAGAGATTGTTGATTGAGCTTCTGAGATAGGAATGAATATGGTGCGTCTTGGCACCTAGACGGTCCACAGAGCAATCACCACGGGACGCTATCTTGTGTACCGTTCATCCTCGATCATACGGATCAGGTTGTGTTACCGGGAGAGCAAGATCATGGAAATTGGTTTCAGTTGACCTGATCAGCCTGAGTAGAGCTGAATTCACTTATCCGATGATCTATTATGTGTAGATTTAGTGAATCACCAACGGTGTAATTAAAAGTCGTATCTCACCTTAGCATTGGAGTGTGTAAGTCAGGCGACTGAGGGGACACCAGATCCAAGTAAACAACTTATATCCTGCAGACACGAAACAAATTAAAGTCTCATTAGAAACATTTTATTTTTGATTTACACAAAAAAAAATTGATAAATGCCCATGGAAACAAGGATTGGGTCAAATGTCAGGGCGACGCGGTTTATTAATCCAACAATGGCAACCATACTACAGATCTCGATGGTGCTTCGTGAGACACTAGTCAACTTTATAACGCTGCCAGCCTGGTCAGGTCTCATGATGAAGATATCGACCTTGGCAGAATTGCTGATTGCAGGGACTGAGTGTAAATACACAGGTCGAATATTCAGGCTGTTTTCCAATGGAACAACTAGCTATCAAGTTTCATCACCTGATCGTCTTTTCAGATGGGTGTTGGTAGGGCCCAAATCGGCGCGATCAATAAACGATACACAACGCATGCCATAGGTCAAGGGATGGCATGTCAGTTATTTCCCACTATTAACCTGACCCAATATGATATCGGTATTCTGACACATCTCAACCTGATCCAGGGGAACTGAAGTTGATATCGGTAATCATGCCCATCGGTCGCGCCATCCTGATCACCAACTACTATTTAGAAGCCCCGGTACCTTGAGTACCTTGAGTTGAATCAGTCATTCCTTATCGCCAAATGACATTTAGCAGCAACCCACCTTTCGACCCGATCCGGTGTAACTCAAGGTGATACCGGCAATCTCACTCAATTAATGGCGCGACCTTGATCGCCAAGTAATGCTTCACATGACACCACGTGACCATTAGTCAACAACCTTGTACCATGTGGCCCACTCTTGGCAAAACCCATCTTTTCCCTTCTTGGAATCCCATGGCTGATTGAGAAATGCTTTAAAATTATATCTATGACACTGGACGCACCCATGTGATTATCATTAGTTTCCTCATCATTAACTCATCCTACTTCCACGACTAATCCGAATGTCACACACGTCAGGCTGAATATACTTCAATGTGGTTGTTCACGGTCGGCTGAGATACACTTTTCATGTTTCTAGAGAATACGCCTTCAAACAGAGGCCCCAATTCGTGATTTCTTCTATAAATGTAGATGCTAATGGGCTTACGCGCTCATGTGAAAAGCCATTCTCATGTGTGCCACAGCTGGAGCTCTGTTCAGAGCGACATGTGGCACGTATTTTCGTTCAAATTGCGTCAGAGTTATTTTTAATTTCGACTAACAGAGTTCGAGGATTCCCTGATCAATTACAGAGTTTCCAAAGATATGACGTTCCTGTGACGTTCATCCTGTATCAGCAGCCTCCATTAAGCCAAGTAGGGTCATATCTGTAGTAGTCTGTCATTTTTTTTGTGGTACGTACATTTATTTCTGCTATCTGCTGTCCGTTCTGATAGATTGAACATTGTAGTCTGACTCCTGTCCAGAAAAAAAAAAAAGAATAGCTTGAATTGGCTTACATTATCCAGGTTTGTAAGGTGGGTATCGAAGACTGTTTCTGCTTTCTGTATATAGTCAATTATCAGATCCATGAAAACTTTCATTTATGTTTATAGGCATTCAGGGACTCATCAAATCAAGCACTTCTCTATCTGCATCATATGTAATCGTTGTTCTCCATTTTACTTCAAACTTGCCTCATTCCAGGTCATTTGTATTCTTCTCATCATAAAGCACAATCAGTGCTGAACCCCACATCGTACACGATCACCAATATCAAACTTGTCAGGCTGGGAGCAGGTAGATTTGACCCGGTAAGTTACAATACGCATATGTCACTGTCTATTATGGGTTATAAAGCCAATTAGGATGGTGCTACCCAACATCAGACCTAATCGGGCTCAGATGAGGTGGGAGTTGATCCATTATGATATCTTACGTCGACCACGGCATGTTACTCCCACTAAGTATATTAATTATTGTGTACTCTCTATGGCGCTGATCAGGGTTGAGAGAAACATTAGACACATTGTTTGTCGTTTATCGCTTATTATTCCTCACACTTCACTGATCAATGGACATCAGATTAATCAAGGTTGTGCCACATGCTGGAGCAAGATAGAGGGGAATCAGTTTAGGTTAGCCTTGATTGGCCGCTGACTAAATTGGGACGCCACACCAGCACCATATTGTTTCATGATTATTTTTGATTACTCCGATCAGGGTTTCCCATTACGTTAGAAATCCCACAAGGTGTCTGATATTATAAACGCACAGATCGGCCATTGTCGGTTAATGGCGGGAATTTGGTCATCCTTAGTTGTGTGATAAGCACCTCCTGCTTTATCAGATTGAGTTATGAAGTCAATGAAATTACCGGCACATGGGAACAGAGAACATTGAGTCCTGGGGTCCAGGATCTCAGATGGTTCATTAAGATAGACCGGACTGGCTTCGAGATATATATCACGTGGCAATCAGTGTCGCGAGAAGATAGGAGTTGATCTGAACCACCACAGGTAAAGCATATATCAGCAGAGTCGCGTCATTGATTGAATGAGATTACCAGCATCACATTGAGTGTCCCTGAGTTGGGTGAGGAGGCGGGGGTAAATCGTATGTGGCAATCAGGGTCATGCCAAGATGACCAATATTAATTCAAGGTACTTTAGGAATAGAATTTGATCTGATCCGCCACATGTGAAGCACATGGAAATCACCTGATGACCATATCGGGTCAATATCGCATACTGGAATGATTGCCGCCATCTGCCTTATCACGCAATCTGACGCTGTGATCTTCAAATTGACTTACCCTGACGTGTAAACACTCCCGGGCCGGTGGAACGCGCTCCAGGGATTGATTGCTGCCTCCCGCGAAGAGTCTGTGATTTTCGTTATTGAATGGGTGCCTTGACCCTGATCAGGTAAGATCTACTCAGCGCCAGAAGCCGCATTCAATCCCTGGGGCACGTTGTAACATCGGTCCGAGGCTGCAAACACGCCATCAGGGGCAATTCAACCCAGCGTCAGATTGTGTGATATCTGATAGACGTCAAATGGCGGCAATCAAGAGACGTTGATGTCGTGAACACAGTTACCAGTTTTGATTGAATAACGATGTCTGAAGGCGGCAATCACACTAGTATACCTTCGCACGTTAAATCGGCCCAATATTGTGATCATGCTATCACATCAGAGATTGCTGATCGAGCTTCTGAGATAGCAATGAACCTCGTGCGTCTTGGCACCCAGACGGTCCACAGAGTAATCACCGGGACGCTATCTTGTGTACCGTTCATCCTCGATCATACGGAGCAGGTTGTGTCACCGGTAGAGCAAGTCAGTTGACCTGATCAGCCTGAATAGAACTGAATTCACTTATACGAAGATCTATCATGTGTAGGTTAGTGAATCAACAACGGTGTAAATAAAAGTGATATCTCACCTCAGCGTTTGAGTGTGTAGGTCAAACGACTGAGGGGAGACCAGATCCAAGTAAGCAATGTATAACCTAGAGACATGAAACAAATTAAAGTATCATTAGAAACATTTTATTTTTAATTTCCACAGAAAAAAAAAAGATAAATGCCAATGGAAACCAGGATTGGCTCACATGTCAGGGCGACGCGGGTTATTAATCCAACAATGGTAACTATGCTACAGATTTCGATGGTGCTTCGTGTGACACTAGTCACCTTTATAACGCTCCCAGCCTGGTCAGGTCTGATGACGAAGATATCGACTTTGGCAGAATTTCTGGGGTATTGTAGGGACTGAGTGTAAATACACAGGTCGAATGTTCAGGGTGTTTTCCAACCGTACAACTAGCTGTCAAGTTTCATCACCTGATCGTCTTTGCAGATGGGTGTTAGCAGAGCCTAAATTGGCGCGATCAATAAACGATACACAACGCACGCCATAGGTCAAGGGATAGCATGTCAGTTATTTCCTACTACTAACCTGACCCAATATGGTATCAGTATTCTTACACATCCCAATCCGATCCAGGGGAACTGAAGTGGATATCGGTAATCATGCCCCATCGGTCGCGCCATCCAGATCACCAACTACTATTTAGTAGCCGCCTGTTGAAATACTAAGGTTATGTTGACGCAGTCTGGCCTAGTGTCTCAACAAAAGCAAGTGATCTGGAGTTCGAAGTGAGTGACTAAGGACTACTAACTTCTAAGAGAATACACGGTACCTGGAGTTCGAAGTGAGTGACTAAGGACTACTGACTTCGAACTCAGCTGACTGTATAGTGTGAGCGCAAATGGTCACAAATAAACGAGGAGAGATAGGGTTGTGAGTTATTCTTTTAACACCCCCCCCCCTAATGAGACAACTCCTGAATCCCTAAAAAGTTACATTTTTAATCCCAGGAGCGTCAGGAATTTTTCTACTTTGATGCGCGGTAGTGCCTTTGTAAGGATGTCTGCGACCTGGTCATCGTGTAGTTTGGTGTAGCAGATTAGATTTCTGTGAGGTTTTCCCGGGGTAGAATATTAAA
>QLPG01003285.1:0-31336 GCA_003314385.1 Gomphus sp. MG54
CTGTGACCTGGAAATACTCCGAGATGACTCAGTCCCCTGACTCATCCTAAGGCCCCTCGGGAGTAGTAGACAAGGTTGTTAGATGTTTATTGGTAGACTTCCCTATTGTTTCTTTTATATGTTTCCCCTTTTCTTGGCATGACTCAGACCTGTTTCCTATTCTGTTAATCTTTTCTTGTTATTATTCATCATCCTTACCTTTTTGGTTAGTCTCCCCCTATCATAGCCCCTATTTGCACAGCCTCAATGCTGTATCATTTCTCCAGAGCTTCTCTATAGTTTCCTCTTTTGTATACTTTGTTCTTGTGCTTTGTCATTTAACTGACATAGCCAACCTCTTGCAATGTTTCACATCGTTGCTTGGTTTTTGTATATAAAGGCCTCTGGCTCACCTCTGTAATAACAAGTTCACAAGTTAAAGCCCCAAGTCCAGTCTACAAGTCTAAGTCAAGGCTAGTCTAGAAACGTCTAGACTATTGTATTCAAGTCCAAAGTCAAAGTCCAAGTATTAGTCAGTGTGACACATTCGCGTCTCAGGTCACATCCCTGTCACATCACACCATATTTCATTCACATTCTATTTTCATTCATACATAGCCTTGTCACAGAGTATAATCCAGCTGTGCCAAACGACTGCGCTAGATCCTGCCAGAGAAAAGGACTGGTGCGTGCAGGCTTTTAGGTATTAATTACCTAGAGCAACTCTACACCGAGTAGAGGACTTTACAGGAGAAAGGGAAGGTAAGGGGCCTAAGCCTAGTTGATACCCAGAATGAGGAAGTATGTACATGCATGTCCTACTTATATAGGTTAAGAAGCAACATGTGGAATAAGGAATGTGGGACAATAAGGTATGCAGAGCATGTGGGGGTATTTTCCACAATGAGTAAAAATAGAATGGAGGAATGTAAATGGGGATAGAACATTGAAGATAGAATAATAGGAATGTGGCCAAGGATAGGACAATAGAGAGTGACCAACTATAACACAATGGGTCATGGCCAAGGATAAAACAATGGTCAGATATCCCAAGGTAAGTTGGGTCAAGGATTAAGGAGTGGATGGGGTGGGATTAATGGATGGTAAATGGGGCAAAGTGGATGAGGGATAGGGACAATGAATGTAGATGGTGGATGTGCTGAGCTGAGACTGGCATACCAAGTGACTTGCATGCAGCTTGGACACTTGTGCATGGGCATAGTCTAACTTCTCGGTTGGCACTGCCAAATTACCGGACACTCAGTATGTGTACTTGACACCAGGTTCCAAAACACCCTGAGATTTGCAACATTGGGCTTTTACTTATGCCATACAGTATGGGACAAGCAAACTCAACTAATTTGGTTTTGAGTGATTAGGGAATGGCATAGGTCACCCACGGGTCAAATGTGGGTGACCCGCACCCGACCCATGGAAAACCCAAACCCATCAACCCATGGGTTTTTTCCCATGGGTCGACGGGTGTCGGGTGTGTGCCGCACCCACACGCATGCGGCATGTACAGCACATATGGCGCATACAATACGTATCGCATGTGCGGCATGTACGACACATACGATGCGTACAGTGCATATGGTGCATACAACACGTACAGCGTGTTCGTCGCATTCGTGGTTTTGCATGCGCGTATGGTGCTTTTGTCACATTCAGTGCATCGCATTCAGGGCATCACGTTCATGTCGGCGTGTGTGCGTACGCATAAGTTGTGTTCATGTCAGAGTTGATGCCCCAGGTTGGGCCCAGGTCACAGGTGCTTGTGGCTTGACCCACACCCACACCCAAGGACACCCAACCCAGTGACCCGTGCGGGTTGGCCTGACCAATGTATTTCCCTATAAGTGATCAGGAATTTTGTGACAAACTGATGTTAGATTCAGATTCAGAATGTCAAAATACATCTAAAAAACATGTTCCAAAGTTTTTCCAACGAGTTTTAAGGGTGGCCAAATTTTAGGCCTTTTTAGAGCAACTTCTCACCCTAAATCTCAATGTCATAAGGTAAATTTTAGTTAAGTATAGCTTCAATTGGCATCCTGGGGACCACTCAGTTATCTCTGCATGTATGCCATGCTTGACCTCCCAGACAGTGATGATCCCTGAATCTCTTCCTCTCACCCTTGACCTGGAATATTTTGTTTTCGAGTTGGGATGGAGGGAGGGTAGTGATAATGCAGTAGACAAAAGGCACAAACAAGCAAGGTGATTTCCAAGAGAGGGGGCTGAGACCTATGCATTGGTTAGCAATCTGATCACAGATAGCAGTCGATATATAACATACAGTCTACCGTCCCCAAAGAGATGGAATTCTCCAGACTCAAAGTCAATGCCCAAAGTCAGTCTAAGAGATTCAGATAACAACACTTCTGGCTACATGCCGGTGAAGAATAATGTGTAAGGTAGACCAAGCTGTTGCAGAAGGTCATGGCCATCAGCTTTCACCTTGAGATCTAATTGTATTTTATTATATATCAGTTTTTCAGCTCTGAGGAAGAGTAAGGTTTGTTGATGCACACTCAGATTTATTGCCAAGTGTGTTGTGACTGTATTCACTAGGCACAAATAACTTCACATGTGCCGTTACGATATGAAAGGATGACATAGTCATAATTAATTGTAATATCTCCCAAGGTGAAAGCAATGGTGAGGTTCAGAGTAGGATCTGGCTTTAACTTTAATGTTGCACCCACCAGATCGCACTGGACCCTAATTTTGTAAAGAGCAAGAATGTAATTAAGTCTAAGATGAATGGAAGGAAGCTTAGTTGAAATCTTATTCAATTATCTGACTGAGGACTAAACTACAGAATGTACAAGATCTTTATACTACTTTCAAATCTATGAGGAGTTGACTAGATTCCTATAATAGATAAGAAAGTCCAAGGATTGTGAAAAGCGAGAACAGAAATACTATGTCTGTGAAATGCAACAAATTCCCACAGTGATGTGTTCTTTCAACTGGGCCAAAAGGCCACTATGCCAGGTTATCTGGCATTAGTCTGTGGGCACTATTTAAACAGCAACTTTGGATAGCAGCCAGCAGGCATTATACAGCATCTCCAGGCCAGGTAATGATTGTGCCAGATTTGTATTTATTTGTTTATGAGTTGGTATATAGTTATTTTTTCACATTTTGATCAGAATCATACACTACTTAATTGTAGCTATTGATTGCACATTTTTCCCAGATTTTTTGGTTTTTTTTTGGGGGGGTGTGGCCAAAAATTTGACATGTCTAAAATAAATATAATTTTGGAGAAAAATTGGCTCATACCATTGACTTTATTTTGATGTTAGATAATTCTTTTAATGGTCTATTATCAATTTCAACGAGCCAATTTTGCCAGAAAATTGGGTCAAAATTTTTGGTTGAGTTTGCTTGTCCCATACTGTAGTTCATAAGGGGTTTTGCCTGGGAGTGTGTTTGTTAGGCATTTGTTTTGCATGGTCACATATGCATCAGCTGCTTCTCCAAGGAACAATGGTGGCAGCCTAGTTTCATAGAGCATTGCTGTGGTGTGTTTTTCAATAGTCCTATTTGCACATTCTGCTGCCCCATTTTTGTTGAGGACAATTGAATATGGTGTGTAGATGTTCAATCCTGCATTCATCGGTGAAGGTAACAAACTTGCTTGACATGTATTCACCCCCTATATCATTAATTATAGCTTTTATTTTTCAGTTCTAGTGGGTTTCAACCTTTGCTTTGTACAACTTGAGGGCTTCAAAGGCCTGGTCTTTCATGCAAAGAAAGTATATCACACAGTACCAAGAGTAGTCATTGTAAAGACAATCCAGTAACAGAACCCAGATTGGGTGACTTGATAATAGAAACCCCAAACTTTTTCATGGTGGCTGTTGGTCAGCCCCTGATCAAACGCAGATTTAGAAAAACATTGTAGTGTGATATGACATCTGTGGAGCATAAGATACAATGGAGAGTGATGCAAGATACAAATGTGTCGCGCTTAAGACATAAATAGCTGCCTATCACGTGGGATCCCTGGGTGCAAAACACCATCGTTACGTAAGGGGTACTTATCTACCACCTTTTATCTTGTCACGCGTCACGGCAAACCTGTTTGACTTTGTTCGCTGGCATAAGTATTTCCCATGAGGGATAGATTGGCTCGGGCAAGGACTGCCACTTTACTCGGCTCTGTTCTTACCTCTTTGAGCTCTGGTACAAATTATGTGAGTCTTCAAGCTTCGACATGTCTCAGAGCTTTTGGCTGATCAAACCACGGCTGTAGGTGTTTTCTGGTGAGGTTTATGCATCGAAAGGATTTGAAACTTGATGGATTGTCCCTAACACATCTACTTGATTTCAGCATATGCGCCTCAGCTCGGGTCACGACTTCATATTACATACACACAGCTGAACGTAATCGGTGACATATTTTTCAGTTAGCTTCTTACCTTATCATTATTTAAGCTAGTTTATTAGGTCTTTCCGGTAATAGTAAGCCCTTTATTTTATTAACTTCAGCATTTTGCAACCCTTCATCCGTACAGTGGGGGTATACACCACCGGTGTTGTATTTGGACGCATTGCGGATAAGCGTGGCCCGCGACTGTGGGTGTGTATAATCCTAAAGGGACTCTGTATCATAACATTCCGTCTCCAAAGGCTTCTTGCTTTATCGTTTCTTTTTCTGTTTGCAGGATATACAGGCCTCCGAGGCTACTTTGATGCTGGGCCATCATCGGATGAAAACCTGCCGTTATTCAGCCTGATAGCACTCTCGACATTCTCTTATGTGACTGGAGCGGGTGGTTCTGCGGGGCTTATAGCAGCAACAAATTCAACTGCTAAAAGTTTTCCAGAACGTCTGGTCAGTCCTATTCTCGTTTGTTTTGGTAAAATGTAATCCCTCGAGCTCTTCAGCGTGCGACAACTGTAGGCTTTGTACTCTCTGGCTTCGGGCTGTCTGCATTCTTCTTCTCTGCACTCGCACAAAAACTCTACCCCGGAAATACATCATCCTTTCTCCTTTTTCTCTCGCTTGCTACCTCTTTACCTGTCATTATCGGATTCCTGACAATCCGCCCAGTTCCTCATTCGGAACGCCCAGACGCTGGTCCTGGAGGATTAACTTTGCACTCAGAAATTGATGACCTTGATAGCACGTCGCATCTTCTGAGTCACAGTGTCGTTGAAACTCTGCCAGACGAACGTGGCTTCAGCCAGGTATCGAGGGAAGCACCGATGGGTGACCATCCCGTTATAGACCAAGAATCTCACAATGCAAGAGCTACAGGAGGATATAATGACATCCTTCCAGCCGAGATAATTTCGTATTCAGGGCCACTGGCTCTAGGCCTTTCTCCTTCCAGGATTGATGAGGGAAGAAATCTATCCGTGAGGAAACCTGTTAGTAGAACACGGGCATTTGCGCCCCCGGAGCCCCTAGACATGCACGGAAAGGGCATGCTGACCGGATGGGAGTTTTGGATATTGTTCACCATTCTCTCATTGAGTGGGTTGTATCTCTTTTCCTTTTGAGAGATATGTGCTCACTTACCACCAGCGAGTGGAACGGGCTTGATGTGTGAGACAATTTTCTACACCAATTTGGCTCTCTCTTACCCTTAATATCACAGTTATTAACAATGTCGGAACTATCACTCAGGCGTTAGTAGCGAAAGGAAACCCTGACTATGATAGAATAGAGGCAGGGAAACTCCAAGCTGCCCAAGTTTCTATCATCAGTTTAGCCAACTGCTCCGGTAGACTTGTGTTTGGTCAGTATGTTTTATTGGCTTCGGGGCGGATATCTGAACCGTCCCTTGTGTATTCGCTCGACACATGGAAACAATACTGTAGGGATGGGTGCTGACTTTCTAAAGAGTCATTTCAACATTCATCGCTCCTACCTGCTTTCATTGGTCTCCCTTCTCCTCATGGTCTCGCAGATTGTCTGCTCCCACATTGAGAATGTAAACCATCTCTGGCAGGCGTCTTCACTGTTGGGCCTGGGTTATGGTGGTATTTTCGGGTTGTTGCCTACGGTAAAAGCCATGTCACATTCACTTTTTTGACACTGACGCCTAAGCGCTACTTGGGCTTCCTCTGTTAGATAACAATTGAATGGTTCGGCTTAGGTACGTACGTGTTATACATCAGCATCTCAAAATAGTTCCGCTCTCTTTACATGACTCACTCACAGCTTCCACAGGTCATTTTTCCGAAAATTGGGGCTTTGTGTCCTTGGCGCCTCTCCTAGGTGGCAATGTTTTCAGCATTCTGTTTGGTCGGGATCTCGACGCACATGTTCCTGTTTCCACCGACCACACAGCTACGAATCCTGTAAACCTTCCACCAGCAGAAACTGGACGCCAATGTCTTAATGGTCGTAATTGTTATAGGAGCACAATGGTTGCGACTGCGTTGGCATGTGCGTTTGCCCTTATGTTGAGCGTGGTTGCAGCATGGAGGGATCGGCGGAAGGCAAGCATGAAGATTTACGAAAGCCTTCCTCAGCAACCTGAAATACTGCGGGAAAATGAAGCAGATGAGTGATGCTGTCGGACGATTTCCCATCGTTTACGCTTCTCAGCAACGGTATGATACTATTTAATTAATAGAAGCCTTGATCTTGATGCGTATCACCTTGAATACCGAAATCAAACATAAATCTCACATGGCCGCTCCTGGCACAACAACCATAAGAACCGTCACCGTCTATCCTATGTACATTGGACACTCGCCCATTCTTATCCTCAACGTTTGATTTTCATAGACCGTGAAATAATTCCAACACAGCCAAGTTTGAGCTGACGGGGCTAAGCCCTCGGTTGGGCCTCTTGCTGGCTATTGGATAGATCATCGAACTTGCATAATCTAAGAGAAATTTCTACGAAGCGTTCCAAGACCCCTAGGGCGGATCTCCGCTATGAAAGTATTTGCATCTTTCTCTTTCCGAGGTTTTAGATCAGGACACAAGGCTCACTATCCATCTGTTTGAATGTTACCTTCCTTGGCCATTATGTACTTCAATGGTTTCCGCCGGAAGCGGACGGACTTGATGCTTATCATCAACTAGGCAACGGTATATCTAGACTCTACATCCCCGCCGATACCTCAAGGTTGAATCTCAAGCAAAGCTTGAGCATTCTTATACAGGAGTGGATGGAAAGCAGCATGGGTTTCATTTCATCTTCACTCTTGGGCCGTTTCATCCTCCCATATCACATGAGAGAGACTCACGTACTCATTCGCGATGCTCGCTTTCCTCCGTCGATCCCTCCAGGCAGCCACCAAGCTCAAGATGAGGGCTAACGAACAGGCAATGGCAGTGACGGCCATAGTGCTGGCGTAGCATTCGCGACCTTCAAGGCACTGGCGCCCCGGTTGCGGAGCTCGGGTGTGGCCTGATGCAGTCGCCGGTCTGAAATTGGTGGTGGTAACGTGTGAATCGATGTTTCGGCCAAACAAAATGCTGAAGAAATTGCCTCCAACAAGAGGCGCGAGACTCACAAAGCCCCAGTTCTCGGAGAAATGGGCTGGCAAGCCATATTTAATAATGAGGGAATCCGTACGCGATGATGATACAATGAATGAGTACACACCCATACCGAACCATTCGATTGTTATCTAACGTAGAAAACGGGTCGTAAGGAAAAGTAAAAGCACTCTAGTGGGCCTGACCGTAGGCAATAGCCCAAAAATTCCTCCATGGCCCAGTCCTAACAATAATGATGCTAGCCAGAGATGTTGAACGTTCTCAACTTCGGATCCAACAATTTGTGAGATGATGAATAGACAGGAGACAAACGATAGAAGGTAGGAGCGATGACCCTCCAGGCGGATTTTAACAAAATCAGCACTGACCCCTGTACGCGCATTCCAGATGACAACACAAGATTGTTTTAGAAGGACCTCAGCCAATATATTGAAATCTGAAACTCACCAGCCCCAAGGCGAGCAAAGCAATTGGCCAAGCTGATAATAGACACTTGTGCAGTTTGGAGTTTCCTTGCTGCTACTTTATCATAGTCCGAATTACCTCTCGCGGAAAGCGCTTGAGTGATGGTACCGACGTTGTTAATGACTGGATGGCTTTGAGGTTAAACACAGAAGCAATGTGTGCTGTAAGCAATCCGCGTACACATTAAACCTGTTCCACTAACTGCGCAGCGAGGTAAGCGTATATTCACGTTTAGGCCAGAGGGCTCACGTAACGAGAGAATCGTAAACAACAACCAAAATTCCCATCCCGTCAACATCCGCTTTCCATGTGTATCAACAGTTCCGGAAAAAGTGGACGACTCTATCCTACTGACAGTTCTAGCATCATGTGCCAATTCTATACCTGGAAGCTTCGAGTATGGATCTTCAACACGCGGGCGAAACCCGGGTAGGCGAATGCGTTTCTTACATCGTAGGATTCTTGATTCGTCTCCATGTCTTCGCCACTTTCCCATCCCGTTCTCTCTATTGTAACGTCACTTTGACCTAGATAAGGCAAGTATGATCGCTTGAATTTCTCTGAAAGGATAGAATGAACATCCCTATGCCTATATCAGGACGCTCAGCATACGGAATTGGGCGTATCGCAAAAAATCCAATAATGACGGGTAAAGAGGTGCCAAGTGAGAGAAAGAGAAGGAATGATGAGGTATTTCCAGGGAAGAACCGTTGCGCAAGGGTGGAAAAGAGGAAAGCAGATAGTCCGAAACCCGAGAGTACCAAACCTACTGACGTTGCACGCTAAAGTGGAAGAGTCAAATTTATAACGTTTTAATAACATACGAATGACGGCTGACCATACGGTCCGGAAAGCTCTTCGCTGTTGCGTTTGTCGCTGATGTGAGGCCCGCATCGCCTCCGCACCCAGTCACAAAAGAGAAAATGGACATTGCTATTAGACTGAATAAGGGAAGGTTTTCATCGTTTGAAGGCCCTGCATCAAAGTAACTACGAAGGCCGGTGTATCCCGTAAAAAGAAGTATGGATGATACTATAAGGAGACTGAGAGAAAAATGAAACAAGACTCTTAGGATTTTTATAAAACACTCACGGTCGTGGGCCACGTTTATCGACAATGCGCCCGATGACTGGCCCAACAGAGTATTTCCCCACTGCATCGATACCATCCAAAAAAAAAAACTCAGGAAATGCTACTCGATTGTAGCTACTCACTGTTACCAGACAATCCTGAAAAGATAAATGTCATTTATATCAGATATATTCTACCGACTCAAACGAAATATGGACCTATTATGTTCAACTGAGTATAAGTGATGTGGAGTCTGGAACCCAGCTGAGGTGCATATGCTATAATTGATGAAATAGGGAAAAAAATCCATTAAAATATGTAAATAATAATTCACTGTCTGTGTGTAGTTCTCACCAGAATACACCTGGGCGATGTCAAGTCGTACACCATCAGCCAAAACTAAGAAGAGACCTTCGGAGACATACATAATTGGTTCCCGAGCTCAAAGCGGTGAGAACAGAACCTAGTAATGTTACGGTCCTCGCGAGGGCCAGTCTATCTACCATCAGGGTCAGGGAAAGAGGATTGGTGACCGACGCATGATTACCTCATCCCTTCTAAGGGTCAATGAGCGTCTTTACAAGAAGCGTCGACAATGCGGGCCGATTAAGAAGTGTCTCTCCAATTTGTGGCAACTTCTTCTGTCTATCTAGCCGCTCAGACGATCTTAAGATTGCAAATTCGTAAGACCATTGACGTTATTATACACTTGCCGTTGGCTTTAATGGGTTTACCGAGACTTCTTTTCCGTGACTCGGATCTCTATCGAGCTCTTATCTACTCCATGGGTTGCATTTCCTGTTTACAATCAGGCTGACTATTAGTCTCGTACACCATGTCTTACTCCATGAACCAACTGTTGCACAAGCTGGAAGTGGACACCTCGCCGTCCAGCTTGGCACCCAAAGGGTCCCACTGGTCGAATCGAGACCTCGACCCTGTTCCTCCTGAGAGACGGACATGGAAAAAATTCGATTTCTTTACTTACTGGATAAGCGACGCCTTCAAGTTAGTTGGCAAGTATGATGGAGTTGTGCAAATCCTGACAGATTGATTTAGCGTTGGAACATGGGAGGTTGCGAGCTCAATTCTGGCTATAGGCTTTTCATGGAAGCAGGCTATTCCTATCTGCCTCGTTGGATATATTATCGTTTGTCCTTCGTAACCTGACCAATCCGCGTGGGTTTCTGACAAATTACAAATGAACGTAGCCCATGGTGCCTCTCATCTTGAACGGTCTGGCAGGAGCACAACTGCACGTCCCATTTCCTATCCTCAACCGTTCATCGATGGGGTTCGGATTCTCTTGTCAGTTCCATTGACCATCGAAATTTAGTGTCGACCTTTCTGATTGTCATTTTCTTCTTCAGATTGGAGCATCTTTAGTCGTGCGATCTTGGCTTGCTTCTGGATGGGTATTCAAGGAGCAAACGGTGGAGAATGTGTAACGCAAATGCTTAGAGTGCGTGTTACATTGTATATTGATGACTGCCAGTTTTTGAGCTGTTTACAGGCTATTTGGCCGAGTTACAGACATCTTCCCAATCACCTACCTTTGAAAGCAGGGATTACCACAGTAAACCTTTTTTCATCTTCGGTGGAGGTAAACTGAGTTAGAACTATATGCATATTAGCAAGGGATGCTTAGCTATTCGTTATTCTGGATTATACAACTTCCATTTTTGTTACTGCGTCCTCATAAGGTTGGTCTTTCTATTCGTACTGTCGTGTATGCAATTCACACACACGCCTTCTTCAAAGCTTCGTTATCTGTTCTGGGCCAAAGCAAGTCAGTTATCTTCAAATGAATTACAGTCAACTCGCCTGATTATCATAAATAGTTATTGCTCCAAGCTGTGGCTTTGCGATGATGATTTGGGCATTTGCAAAGACCGGGGGAGGACCCATTTTTTCCCAGCAGGGAACTCTGCACGGCTCTGCCCATGTATGGGCCTGGTTGCGGTTCGGAAATAAAACCCCACTCTCGGACCCAGCAAAAAAATTTAACTGTACTTTTTCTTCAGCTGCGTGAACTCCGTCATCGGTAGTTATGCAACACTCACGGTTAGTTTCTTTGCTTTCCTTACATAGCATACCTCTAATATATTTGGGTCAAGGTCAAGTGAGATTACTTTGCTGTTCAGTTTACTATACTGTCTTATCCCAATTGTCACGAAGCATTGCAGATTTCACACGCTATGCTCGCAAGCCGTCAGATACTTATGTCCAAATTGTGGCCATTCCAGTTATGTTCACGCTGATTTCATTCTTCGGTATCGTTGTCACCTCGGCAGGTGCTGTTCTATGTAAGTTATCGAGCCACCATGTCTTCCATTAGTCTAAACCTTACAGACGGCGGAGATCTAAACTGGGATCCTCTGAGGTTGATCAATAATTGGGACAATCGCCCTGCAACGTTTTTTGCTGCCTTTTCTTTTGCACTATCGACAATGTACTATTCATGTATCTTTCTCTGGATGTAACCCCCATACTGATCGTACACATCAGGGGCACAAATATATCAGCCGTGAGCCAAGTCCTATTCTCCGCCGAAGTACGAACCTGATACTTTTTGCTAAACGTTTTCTAGAATTCATTGTCTGCAGGAAACGACTTCTCGGCGCTTTTTCCGCGCTACGTCAATCTTCGACGCGGTTCATTTCTGTGCGCTGTTATCGGTGGTTGGGTCTGCGTTCCATGGCTGGTTCTCGCCAATGCGCAATCTTTTTTGAACTTCATGAGTGGCTATACGGTATTTATCTCTCCAATCTTGGGGATCATGATCGCAGACTACTGGTACGCCTTCGTCGCATATATTTATGGTGATGCGAGGGTTCTACCCTTTTTTTAAGGCTGCTCCACAAAGGAAAGGTAGATGTGCCCTCCATGTATCGCCCTCATGGTCGCTATTGGTATACATGGGGCATCAGTACGTTGCAGTCACCTTAAGGCATGCTAACCGCTTAATTACCGTCTAACAAAGATTGGAGAGCACTGGTTGCGATGCTTCTTACCACGCCACCAATGATTCCCGGGCTGGCTAATGCAATAACACCATCCATTCACGCGGCAGGGACGTCCCATCTCTACGTGAGTAATATGAGCCCCAGCCTCCCGGGTCAAATTAATCCGAATAACACATATGATGATGGTACAGGATATTAGCTTCTTGTTCGGCTGTTTCGTCGGAGCCACCATATATTGGACGCTTTCGTACCTCTTCCCTGCACAAGAAACATTTGTCCAAGGGGCGATTTCGGACCTTGAATTAGATGGCTCTAGGAACAAAGAAATGACGATAGATGATAACATGTCAGAGGACACATATGGTACAGTGAAAAAGGTGTAAGACGGATCCGGAAATAGCCAGGCTGAGGACGTCGAGGGTGGATTAGTCGCAGCCACCGCCTTCAGCAAGATCGCAGATGGACGAGAAACATGGGGAGTCGGCCCGAACTATTCAACTACATGTGTGAAAATATTGTAGAATCCTTACAGAGAACTGAATTCTCAGTTACTAGTCACTCTGAAGAGTTCTTAGTCATTCACCCAGTCGAAATCGGGAGTGACACTTATCACGAAGGCTGTTGGCCACGTAGCTGTTAACCTGCTAAATGGGTTTTGTCTCTGGCTATGGTATGTAAGTTGGAGATACACAACAATAATCTGCTAAGGCACTATATCAGGAAAGGCGGGGAAGAGATACAAAGCGTTATGTGTACTTGGTGAGAGCAGGTGACTTGTGTTGAAGATGAATCGCGCCTCTACATCCGATTGACAAGCTCAAGGCTGATGTACTGCAATGGCAGATCCACCAACCACCAGATGCTCTTTCGTATCAGTGAATCTCTTAAGAGGGATGCCGCCATCATGGGTTCTGGGATGGTAGTTCCGGATACGGTCCGCCAGTGTGTGAAAGCTTAGCATGACACGGGAAATACTGATTGATGTACCAACTAAGATGAAGCTGAAGAAAGTAGCCTTTAGCGCAGGAAGAATGGTGTCAAATGGAAAGAATTACTTGGCAAATACTGCGGGTATGTTGATCTGATATAAAGATACATAGGGTCTCAGCTGGTACCCGTCCTGAGGGTCATGAAAGGACTCACAGAAGACATGTTTGATAGCCCAGCTCCAATCTCTGTGTAACCGACCACAGCTACGACAATTGCTAGATGAACATGGTGTCTAGCAGTGGAGAACTATGTACCTATTACGACCAAGTAGAAAAATCCACCACTGGGAAAGGTTGATCGTCAGCGGCATCTCATAGGGCACAAATCTTGAACACCTACTCTCTATGGAGCCTTCTAATTAGCAATTTCTGTGGAGAATCTTCACAGGATAAGACGCGTATAAGCGTGAAAATGTACAGGATAGTGTGTAGAGAAAATGCTGGTATGAAAAGTTTCCAAAAGAGCGTCATCGTATGTACTGGGCACCCAACAAGGTGTACACGGAGTGCCAAGGCTGAGAGAGGTGTAAGCAGAGGCCTGTCGTGTAATACGTTGTACTCGAGGACAATCGTCGCGACGATGGCCGCGATGTAACTTGAGGCAATAATTGTTCGAGCAATATTGCTGTGTGAGAAGAGGTAGAAAACACGGATGACCAATATTCCTGTAGGTTGAATATGAATATTGAAAATTCAATTTCAGAAATTATTATAACCTTGAATGACGAACAACGCAATGGTTGACAACCCGTAGATCACTCGAATAGCCGTGTCGCAGCTAGATATATGGAAGGTAGTATATCTCCAGCACTCCGCATGTCGGCGGAAAGATAACGCACAACTGCACCAACGGAATGAGTGACCGAGATATCAGTAAGATGGGAGCTGTTGAGCTACTTACTTCCAACGTTACTTCGGCGTTGAAACCTACAATGCGGAAAGATGAGAGGTACTGGGTAAGAATATCAACGAACCATCACTCACAAACCATGAGCAAACTGATACCACGAAGAGAAATTAGGATACTGTCGTATCTACAGAGAATCGAAGCGTACACCATTATCAGCGGAGGCAAGTAACGATTCTGAGGATAGTGTCATAAATTGATAATGAATGGACTGGAGGATAATTGTGACCAACTGAAAGATATAATATCCGTGAAGGTGACCATCTCCCTGACCAAAAGAATTTGACCTAAGAAATAAGAATGAACAATAATCAGTATACAACTCAGTATAATAGTTCAACCTGCCTCGAGATCAAGTGTAATAAAGTACTCATAGATGAGGAGTGTGATAGAGGCTAAGACGAGTTGCCTGCCATTATCTATGGATTTCCATATCATGATATCATGTTCTAGAGGAAGAAGAGGAGATCCTGCATCCATTTTCCAAGTCGTGGCGAAATTACTCGTGAAAAGAGGGTTCACTGTGCTGAGAAGCGACAGAGGCTGAGGTATCTTCCCAAGAATTACGAGACAAGTCTTGGATTCGAGACGAAAGCAGATGGGTATCTGCAACCAGGTCACGAGGTAGTTAAATGGTCTGAATGATGAAGCGCGCCCGGAGGAATTGAACTTCTCCCGTGGCTCAACTACTGCTGCCAAAATAGATCTCTGACAAATGTGTCGATTCTGAATACATTTCTTTGATCTGTAGTCACAGTCCAGGCTAACAGTGACATCCAGTGTCGTACGTAAATAACTGGAACTTCGCACATCGGAAGAGGTCGGGATCCGAACAGCTTCCTGCAAATGCTTCTCGAGGGAAGACATTGCAATGCACATCCTGACAGCGACAGACGTACTAAGACAAAAGAAGTGCCAATGCGTCACGGAGGCGTGACAGCCACAAACTGGCCAAACCCACAAGGGCATTGCACAGCAGAACAGATTGGGCTTGACGGACACCGCGTTACTTGGTTGGCCAGAACGTGTTCCCGATATCGGCGAGCTGAGCATTACGTTCATTTGCAAGTTTGTTTTGACGATTCAAGTAGTTATTTATGGCAGCCTAATTTGCTATGGACCGCCCACGTAGAGATAGTGTCGGCCAAATTGTGCGGAGAGAATGTGTGTGCTTACATATTGCATGGTCTCGGAAGCAGTGCTTATTATAGTGCATGATGGCCCTAGATAAACTTAAGACCTGGTCCTTGGATTGTATTAGACCCGGACCGGTTTCTATATACCGAACAAAGAGGCGCGTCAACGAGCAATATTGGGAAAGCTGGTGAAAGGTGGACACATTCGCTCATTATCACTATCTTTTGTTTGTGCTCTACATTGACTTTTTCCATGTCTTCGTCGTTTATCCACTTCGACTGAGCTAATATTGTATAAACTCTAACAAAAGCGATACAGCTTGAGCAGCCCTAATGTGAAAGTGACCGGTGTCACTCAAACCACCGCCCAGAGCGGTGATACCTTCACCACCTGGTATATAGTTTTTGTTGCGCAGTTCACAGTTCACTGGACATGTACAAAGGACGACCTAGGCGGCCGTAACCCTCAGTTTCCACTGAGTTTACGCTGCCCTAGTTACTCTTACAACAAGCAACCTCCACTGGAAATATATTACTCGCATTCAAATATAAACCCCACCTCCACCATCAGCCGTGTGCAACCTCCGTACCCAATATACAATGGAACGCATTTGTACGTTCCGTAGTATGTTTCTGATTCATTGATGTTCTGAGGTCGTCCCCAGTTCTGTTTGTATAGTAGCGTTCGACTGCCCCGACTGCATTTCCAGTGGGTTGTCGTCTGAGACTTCATGCAACAGATGGGAGACTCTCACTCACTCACCGTGCCTCCTGCAATTGAGAGAGAGATTTTTCAGGTGGTAGAGCATAATGACTTCATCGCATCAGATGCAGAGCAATGCCTGGGCAGTGAGGCACTTACCAGTCCCAGAACCAGATCAGGTTCCGGATGGTGGGGAATTGCCAGAGTGGACAGATACGATGCTTGCTGCACGTTCATTGGTTTAGAGCATGGGAGTGTGATTGGCTACCAATATAGATACAGCTGCCGTGTCACATGTTCGGGCATCAAGCATGGCATGATGCAGATCTCATCATAGTACCACTTGACAAGGTGTTGCTATATTCTACAAGACATAGAGCCTATATTTGCAAGCATTGGAAGGAGAAAGCCTCAGGCCTGTGGCCATCATTGCAGTTGCCTAGGCGAAGACACGAGCAAATGCATAGCGATCATAAAGAGGTCTTGCTTGATGGGACGGTTGTGTGCCGAGCCACTCAATCAAATGCGAAAGCAATTTATGTTGATTTATTGACGGGGAAGCTGTTCTCTGTCGTGTCGGAAATGCCGTAGCCTACATATAAATACTTTAGGAAAGACCTGTTGTAGACTCCCTCGTTACACGCATGGTGTACAATTTGAACATATGCAGTCGATACCCCGCCGAGTATTTCTATTACTCCTAGGTATAATATTATTCCACTTACTCGCTCGGTGATGACGGGTGGACAGGTTGATGATCATGAGAGACATCATTGTTTCGATTCTTCTATTCATCATGTCAACTGTAAAGCAGATTGTAAGGGATTCGTGTCCGAGAGGTGGATAAACGATGGGGGACTCCGCAGCGTGAGAAGCAGTATCCTGGATGTCGTCACACAAACATACTTGGACGGTTCGCGGACATGTCAGAGCAAAAAAATTGTAATTTTCGAGAGCAAGGTGGTAAATGAAGTCTCTCCACTCGGTCCCACCTTCCTCATTTTTGACTTAAGACTGCAAATTTTTGGTCCCCATCATGGTCCCGACTCCATCATGGTCCCGACCCTAAATATGCCCCCATGGAGGGGGAGCTCGGTCGCATGCGCGCGATGCGAGTGGAGTAAGACTGTTGAGATTTCTTTGTCATCAGCAAGTGAGAAAAAAATACATAATGCTTAGTGCATACGACAGAGTGTCCAATTTCAACGGAGGCCAATCTGTTTGTTTCCTTCTTCTGAAATTGCATCATACCATACCTCTGAATCGAATTACTCAAAGTGTCGAGAGCATTCCCCGGAAATAGCGGTGTGATATCTGCTATTTTCTCATCCCAGAAACTTATATCCGGCAGAACCTACCCGTTTTAAGTACGTGGTGTTCGATTTCAGGATTTTCTTGGGACGAACAGTTTCATGCTCTCAGAGTCTAGTCACGGAATGCAGATGGATGGATTCACATTTACGGTAACTATATACCAATTTTGAATTGGTTAATTAGTGAGGGGCAGCAGCTATCTTTGCGTAAGCGTTCTCGACACTGGACATTTCTTCGATCCTTTTCATGTAAGCTAGTACCATAGGGTAGTTGGACAATTCCAATCCAGCGTATTGGTAAATGCGCATCCCTGCGCAAGCATCAGTTAGTACGACGTCAAGATTAGCAGACATATGGAATAAACAGAAGGGTAGTGAGCAATATCTATCGTGTTACGAACAAACAATCAGTGTAGTAAGAAAAGAAGGTTTAAATCTACGCACCGGCAACGGTAAAACGCTTCAGGGCGAGCCAGTCACCCTCTTGCTCAAGACGCTTTTCAAGGATGCCATAGATTCTATAAGACTCGTTCTGGTATCGTTCGATGATAGGTGGGTGCAAGTCTTTGACGGGATGGAAAAGGCGGAACCAGTTCGCCTGCCCCTGACTTGGACCGGGTCAAGAAACCTATGATGCATGTAGGCGAAGGTGACACTATGACAAGTGGTATCTTACCTGGAAAAACAGCCATTCCCAAACCTCGCCGCGTTCATCGAGATCCTTGCCGACGAACTTACCCGTCTCGTCGAATCTCTCAGCCAAGTAAAGCAGGATTGCCCCTGATTACCACACGATCTTGTTGGTGTTAGAGTGGTCGATGATGGCGGGAACTCGGCCGTTCCTGAATGAGGGGTCGGTGGTGTGCAAGCCGTGAGTGGGTTGGGGCAGAAATGAGATGGTTGTACATACGGGTTGATTTCAGAAAGTCAGGATGCTTCACGCCATTCGGGCCATCGCCGAATTCCTACGGCTCTCAGTGCTTCATCATCAGTATGCTTTGTTAGAGTCACAACGCTTTACCTTGTTCACAACCACATAGTCGACGTTGAGTTCTTCGAGTAGGATCGCGATTTTGGGAGGGTTGGGGGTGGGACCATGCCCGAACAATGTGACCTGAGGAGACATGATTGTTTACTGAGCAAGGTATATTAGATATCAGCTATGCTATGTACCCTTCCTTCCGAACATTTATATGTTTTTGCATGCATCATGACATGCTGACCCTGACCAACGCATGTCTTGGAATGTCTACCATCGTCTCGTTATGGTAAAGCATTCTTCGAGGACTACATATTAATGAGGCCATCATACTCCTTGACTAGGATGAATTGACAGATGTATGTGTCCTCGTCATAGAATGTTGATGACAAACGCGATAAAAATGGATCTGTGGGACACTCAAAGAGGTCAGGAGTGTCAGAAACAAACGTGAGTGTCAGACAGAACCAGGGTAAAAACCAAACGTTGTGCAGCAGAGGTGAAAATGACAAAAAAACATCCTGTTTTTGTATTTATTTGGACGTGGTTCCGAAATGACAGGATGTTCTCAAAAGTGTTATCTTAAGAGCAATAGGAAGTCAATTTGAGGTGAAAAGGTTCTTTCAATGAAATGGTATCTACAATATGCAATAAATAAATAATTTTCAACAGGAGAGTGTGGGAATACATTGAGGGAGAGACTTGAAAAAGTTTTTTTTTTTAATAAACAAAAGAAGCTCAAGAGTTCAAAAATTCAATGTTATGGCAACGGTGAGATTCGAACTCACGCCCCCGAAGAGACTAGTAAACCAGAACAAGCCTGAAACTAGCGCCTTAGACCAACTCGGCCACGTTACCGTACTACATTCAAGATTCCAAACATCCAGGTATTGAATTAATAAGTAACCGAGCAAATTTCCGTTCCGTGCATCGTCGGCCCAGCCCTTCTCAAACTACCATCTCTTTTCATACCACTTTCAATGCTTGCCCGCATAGCTCTTCACTCAGCCCGCACTTCAACCCGCGCGTTCTCCACCTCTTCAACCCGGTTGACGAAGGTCGCCGTTTTGGGTGCAGGTGGAGGAATTGGCCAGCCACTTTCCCTGCTGCTCAAGACCGACCCGTTCGTGTCGAGCTTGAGTCTATACGATATCCGTGGCGCGCCGGGTGTTGCAGCTGATGTGGGACATGTCGATACCGCGAGCGAGGTGTGTCTCTGTGGGGGCCGGGAGTCTGACGTGGATGGCCATGATGCTGACTTTTGTGCATACGCGGTGTAGGTGAAAGGATTCGCGTCAGACCAGTTGGATGAGGCTCTGAAGGATGTCGAGGTTGTTGTGATCCCTGCTGGTGTACCCAGGAAGGTGAGTAGTTTTGCCCAACCCTTTAACACATGCTTCATTGCTAATTGGCATCCTAGCCAGGAGTATGTTTGTTCTACTCCTTTTAGTATTATGCGTTCTGATTCGTCCTAGATGACCCGTGACGACCTATTCAACGTAAGCCTCTTTTTTACCCTTTTCTCTTCCTCACAACTGCCTAGACGAACGCAAGCATTGTCCGCGACCTAGCCTCCTCCATCTCCCGCGTCTCCCCCGCCGCCCATATTCTTGTCATCTCCAACCCTGTCAACTCTACAGTTCCTATCGTTGCCTCGGTCCTCGAGAAGAACGGCACCTTCAATCCCCGCAAGCTATTCGGTATCACCACCCTCGACGTTGTCCGTGCTTCACGCTTCCTCGCTGGGATCGCCGGAACGGACCCGCTCAAGACGCCCGTAACTGTTGTGGGTGGTCATTCGGGCGTTACCATTGTCCCCCTCATCTCGCAGAGTAATGTTGCCAGCGCTGTACCGCTGGGCAGCGAGCACTGGAAGGCCCTCGTGCACAGGATCCAGTACGGAGGCGACGAGGTAGTCAAGGCCAAGGACGGCGCAGGGAGCGCAACGCTTAGTATGGCGTACGCTGCTGCCAAGTTCACAAACCTGCTCCTTAGGGCTCTCAAGGGCGAGAAAGGAATCGTCACACCGACGTTCGTTCATAACCCCATTTACGCAAGCGAAGGGGTAGACTTTTTCTCGACCAATGTCGAAATTGGCGTACGTCTTGTATTCTGTCTTCTAGCATTCGAGATAATTGATAGCGTTGCAGCCGGAAGGTGTAGAGAATATCCTACCTCTTGGTCCACTTTCGTCTGAAGAGGAGGCCCTTGTCCAAGAGGCGCTTCCCGAACTTAAGAAGAACATTGAGAAGGGCAAGAAGTTTGTCCAGGGGGCATGATGCAAAAATTTATTCTGGTGTTCTAAGTATAGTAATGATACATGGATAAGCAACTACCTCTGGCTTTGAACATAGCATTTGCATTTGTGAGAGCAATGGACTCCTGGAAATGCAAGAACCCGTTCGGGGCAGCAAGCGGAATTAGATCTAATCAGACTAGATAATGCCTAGCAAAAACCGGGAACACGGCCGTGCAGAGAAACATGTGGCGCCAAGAATTTTTGAAACAAATCAAAAAATCTTGACCATGCTACTGGGTTCTGTTGGAGGTGCAAACCGCAGCGCCCGAAGCCCCAGATTAGCCAGCAGGCCATTATTGGTCATTTTAGGTCTTGCGCAGTCGCAACACATTCTTTTATTCCCTTTTATTGTGAGTCTTATTGTTCTCATGAGATTATAAGTAGCTACTGTTATGTACAGTCTTCCTCAGTGGTACATCATGCAAACACTGAGGTAAGACATTATTCGATCCCTCATATTGTATTTCGCTCACCTGTACGCTACAGTTGATTTGTCGTTGTATAGGTAACTATAACAGTGGTTTGACATTGTGCAAACACTGAGTTGATTTGTCATCATATAGTCTTGTTATTCTTATAGGTTATTGGACCCCACTCACATACCTCAGTACTATCTCCCAAACCTTCCCACTCCAATGTCTACTACAGTGCTAACCACCACCGATATCCTCCCCTCCTCAGTCCCAAAACTCATGCCAAATGGTTTGAACTGGACGGCATTTACCATGCACTTCCAGGATGCCATCGAGGCTAAGGCCTGTGGGGATATTTTGATAGCACTGCTGTCCATCCCACTCTCAGCTCTTGCTCAGTGGACAAAGGATGATCACTCAGTGAAAGCCCTGCTCACTCACTGTATCCTGGACTCAACCCTCATATGAGTCCACAGCAAAACATCCCTCAAAGACTGATGGGATTTGTATAGACTGAGTACTCAATGAAAGGGGCCTTTGCTCAGGCTGATTTGTGCTCCCAGTTCATGGAGTCAAAATGCCCTGATAAAGGAAACATTCATGAGTTCCTAGATAACCTCTGAGTCAAAAAGGAGGAACTAGCAACTTACTGTAAGGGCAACCCTCTGGACTCCTCCAGAGCTATCTCACAGAGAGGACTAGGCAGGGGAAATCCAATGTTTATTTATAGTCACTACCTAAATATATGTGGGGCTCTCACCTAGGCAGGAGAAATCCAAAGAGGAAAGTCTAAGGATCCCACTACTGGTAAACCCCTCCTGATATATCCTTTATGTAAGTGGTCTGTGCACCAGCTTACAAATCTATACATCAGAGTCTATAGAGCCAACCTCCTGGTACTAAGTCCAGGGCTCGGGTGCTTATTCTGGATTCTAATCACCATGCTAAATTTATTCCAGTTTTCCCACCTGATGGTCTCTAGATTCCTGGCCTTTGGAGTATTGTCAGTGCATGAATCTATCTGTCTGTCACATGAGAGGTCACAGAGGTCACAGATATCATGGACAGTGTGGAGATGATATACATGGTGGGTGTTGTGGTGGTTTGTGGTGGTTTAGCAGGTAATAGAGCTTGTAGATGTGGCCTGGCTATGGAGGTTGAAGTACTCCTCTCCTGCCCTTGGACCCTTGTTTTCAATCTTGGAATTGGAGCAGAGTTTGAAACAGGGCTTTAGAATCAGATTTATGATTTGGAAAGGGTCATCCCCTGACATTACCTCCCCTTCTAGAGTACTGCATCCTCATGGCATGGAATCGAAGGCCATCATCTGGATTCGCTGAGGTGCTCCTGGGTGTTACAGGTAGAACTCCTGTACTTTAGCTGGTGCATTCATGTCCTCTTCTTTCACCCATGTATTCTCTTCATAACTATACCCTTGCCATTTTACCAGAAAGTAGAGTCCTCCCTGCATCAAATGACTATTAAACACCTCTTCCACCTTATAATGCTCTTCCCCATTGATTAGCTCTGAAGGTGGAGGTGGTTTTGATTTCTGCTCTAGAATTGGATCTTCCAGGGCTGGAAGGAGTTTGATCATGGTAGAGCCTGGACAGGGCCTGTGGAAGTTGGAGTTTGTAGGCATGTTTTGTTGGGGTATGATTTTATTCCCCATTTGTGCTTTGCACTTGCACTTGTGTTTCTCTTTTGCACTTTTCACTTTTGCATTTGTGTTCTCTGATGCTTAAAATTAAGCGCTCATAATGACATACTTTTGCATACCTTTGAGTCTTGTCTTTAGCATCCATATTGACAAGCCCCAAAGGCCATTGTTGCTCTCTGTGTGTGACAGTTAAGAGTCTCTAGACCTTCCCTGCTAACAGGTTATGGGCCCCACGTCTTAATCGTCCCACACTGCAACACACACTTGTCCAATCCTCCTAAATTTTCACACACACCTTCCTACAGGTTCCATACACCTCCTGTCCCATTTACAGCCTTGTCCGTCAACATTTGACTTCGCAAAATCCTTATCATGTCCAGGTGTCATCTTGCTCTTTTCTCCTGTCACCCCTCCTGCTGTCATATCACCCTCCTCAACAACACCAACTATTCCCAGTGGAGAGGAGAGATGAGGGCTGTGTTGCAGAGCAAGAGAGTGTGGCAGATTGTCATTGGAAGGAGGGTCAGGCCAGTTGATGCTGTCAAGGCAGCCATTTGGGATGAGGATGCATATATGGCAGCTGGAGACATCTTCTTAGGTGTTCAGCTTGAGCAGAGGGTTCATTTTGAGGGTATTACTGAGGATCCAGTCAGGATGTGGTCAAAACTTGAGTTTGTATATCTCTAGGAGCCTTTTACCATTGCTTCTGCACCTATACAGCTCCCCGCTCCATCTACTAGCTCTATTACATCCCAAACGAAGTTTTGTATACTATGCACCCACCAGGGACATTCCCAGGACATCTGTCATTATTTTCTACCTGGAAACTCAAATTTTCAGTGTCAAACTTTCTCTCAGAAGCAATTTGCATCATCCAACATCATTGTACACACTAATACTACCTTATCCACTCCAGTTTCAACCCCTGATGTTGAATTTGCTGGAAATCCAAGTACTGCTTCATTTTCTGCCTTTGCCCTCTCTTTCACACCGCTTCAGCTCAATGCTGAGTTTGATTGGATTGCAGACACTGGTGCTACATCTCATATGAGACACTGGATATAATCTTCATCCACTTTTCATTCCCATTCAACTTGCAGACTACCAAGTCATCTATTCTACTGGAGTTGGCACTGTCCAGTTTGCATTGGTGCTGGATGGTGTTTGGAAGTGCACTTTAGAGTTTACTCAAGTGCTTTATGTTCCTGCATTGTACAACAATCTCCTCTCTGTCTTATACCTCACTTGCCAAAAGCAGTTCACTGTTACCATTGTCCAAGATTGTATTACATTCTCCCAGAGCAAAAACCTTCTCTTCACTGCCTCTATAAGCACTCACAACACTGCTCTCCTTGATAGTTCTACCATTCCTGTGTCCAAGTCTATGAACTTTTCTAGCACTTGTGTCATGGATCTCTCTCTCTGGCATTGTTGTCTTGCCCATATGAACCTAGAGAGTGTCAAATGCCTTGTCAAGGGTGATCTGGTGGATGGTTTGATGCTCAAGTCATAGCAAAACCCTGATCCTATTTGCTGTTATGGCCTATGCCACCAAACAAACCCACATTAAAACCCCACAACCACCCACACCGTTTCCGGGACCTTTCCGATTGCCCAAAGCCTGAATAACCGATTTCTGGATGTCCGACATACATTCCAAGGTTCCACGATTCTGAACCTCCGAAGACTCCGAAGTCAAGGTTCCGTTCCCTTGATAGACGATGCACAGGATCATCACGTACCTCACTCCTTGTTCTTCGTTTTATATTGCCCCTTGTACTCTCTTCCCCCTTGTCTTTACTCAGTAAAATATAGTACAAGAACTAGATACATGTATATAAGCCTCCAGTCGACTGGACTGTTTGCCAGTACGAATATCAACTTAATTTGCATTGTAGTTTCTGATTAGTTTCCGGTAAACTTTGTGACTCTCCGAAATTAGGGACAGACAATCGAGGAGGGCACAACACATAAGTTGAAGCCAAGTCCTTGCGACCTCGAACCACTCCTACCACCCTATACTGTGAACAGTCTCAAGACCCCTGGCATTCCTGACTTCCGTCCGCTCCGATTCCGATCCCGATTCCAATCCTCACCCCCACCTTCGGAATATGGACTCTCCCTTCGGAACCCTTTCGGAACCCTCCGAAAACCCTTCCGGAACCCTCTGAAAACCCTTCCGGAAGTCTCTAGCTAAGTGCCAACACGTGGATTTAACATTTGCAAACCATGTCTTTCTGGCAAGCAACATCAGAATCCCTTTCTTTCTTCATCCACTCATGCATCTAAGCCACTTGACCTTGTCCACACTGATCTCCATGGACCTCTCCCTGTGTGCACCTATTCTAGGTACAGATATTGGGTTCAGATCATTGATGACAAGACACCCTTTGCTCATTCCACCCTCTCTACACCAAGGATGAGTTGTTTGTAGCATTTAAGCAGTACAAGACTTGGGCAGAGACACAGCTTGGTCTGAAGATCAAGTGTTTGCACGATGACAAGGGTGAGGAATACATATTGAAGGAGTTTCAGGCTTTTACAGATCTACATGGAATTGAACACCAACACACTATTTGTGCCAGTCTAGAACAGAATGGAGTTGCAGAACATGCCAATTGTACAGCTGCTGAGGCCATTACTACCATGCTTTCCAAATCTAAAGTACCTGTATCATTCTGGGAGAAGCATTAGCTGCCTATGTCTACATCTGGAACCACAGTCCCACTCATTCTCTTCATAACATCACTCTATTCCAGGCATGGTATGGTAAGAAACTATCTGTTTAACACCTTCATATCTGGGACTGTACTGCCTATGTCTATGTTTAGAAGAACCAGTGCAAGGGACTTGAGTCACACACTCAGAAATATATCTTCATTGGTTACCTTCCTGGTGTCAAAGGCTGGAAGTTCTAGAATCCTGACACTTGCAAGACCCTAATCAGCAATGATGATGCTGAATTTGATGAGCATGTCTTCCCTTTATCATCCCCTTCACCACATTTGCATCCTGCTCCAACTGCTGCACAGTTTATTGAAATCTCAGAAGATATGCCAGAAGTGGTTACAACTCACAACCAGCTTCCTTCTCCTACACCAATCCTTGCACCAGACCCATTGCCTCCCCCTGCACCTGACCTATTGCCTCCTTCTACACCTGACCCACTGCCTCTCCCTGCACTGGTCCCTGATCCCCCTCCTTTCCCTTGCAGAACTTGTGTTAGGTATCAGTAATGCTGTCAGGAGTCGGATACTGACGGACTTCGGTACTGCTGAGGGGTGTTGTCGAAAGGTCGGGCGGACTATGGCCAAGTCCTACAGGCCAAGAGTAGTGGTGTTGGCTTCAACGTACTCGTGCGTTGCGCCCTACTTGCCGTGCATGCCACTGTATTTGCGACAGACAGATACTCGGGGGGATGCTGAGGATGCCGGCCTGAGTCGAGGACTTAACAGAAGAGAAGAAGGTAGAAGGGCCTAAGCCTAGTCGATACCCAGAATGAGGAAGTATGTACATGCATGTCCTACTTATATAGGTTAAGAAGCGATATGTGGAATAAGGAATGTGGGACAACAAGGTATGCAGAGCATGTGGCTATTGTCCACAACGAATAAAATTAGAACAAGGAATGCAAAGCAGGGATAGAACAATAAAAGGCAAGATAATAGGATCGTGACTCGAAATGGGACAATAGGGAGTGGCCGAATATAAAACAATGGGGTCGTGTCCGAGGATAATACAAGGACAGGAAGTCCCAAGGTGAGACGGACTGAGGGATGTGGGTGGCGGATGCACCGAGCCGAGACCGGTGTACCAAGTGTTATACATGCTGCGTGGACACTTGTACATGGGCGTAGGATGGTTGTTCAGTCGGCACTGGCGAATAATCGGGACCTCGGTACGTGGTCTTGACAAATGCCAACAATGCTAGTGGGAGTTGGCTAAGTCCTGCAGACTGATAGGGGTGGCTAGGCTTCAGCATACTTGTGTGTTACATCCTGCTTTTCCATGTGTGCCACTAATTTAGACAGAAGAAAGACCCTAGAGAGTGCCCAGAGTGTTGGCCCAAGTAAAGGACTTCAGACAGGAGAAGGAAAGATAAGAAGATATAAACCAAGTCGATATTCAGAGTGAAGAACTATCTACATACATTCGCTACTTATATAGGTTAAGAGGTGAGATGTGGAATAAGGAATGTGGATGAGAATAGAACAATGAAAATAAGATAATAGAAATGTGGCCAAGAATAGGATAATAGAAAATGACCGAATATAAAACAATGGAGTCTTGGCCAAGGATAAAACAGTAAAGAAATGTCCTAAAGTAGAATGGGCCAAGAAATAAGGAATAGATGGAGTGGAGATTAATGGATAATGAGTAGGGAAGAGTGGATGAGGGATAGGAATAGGGAAAGTGGATGGTGAATGTGCCAAGCCAAGACCAATGTACCAAGTGACATATGTGTAGATTGGTCACTTGCACATGGAATTAGACTGATCGATTGGTCAGCACTGCCAAGTTACCAGGTGCTTGGTACATGCACTTGAGACAACTCATGTCCATCATCCTCCTAGAGAGTTCTGGAAGATTGATCATGACAAAATTCATCACAATGTCTCTCCTGAGTCCAATGATGAGGATGAGGATGAGTCTGTTGAAGAAGCAGCTGGCCTCATTTCTGTGTCATGTCATCCAGATGAGTTGCTATCTCCTGCTGCTGCCATGGAGTATGTCTTCAAAGTCAATGGGATGGAGCCATGAATACTTGCAGAGGCATTGAAGTGTCCTGATGGTTAGCTTTACCTTGAAGCTGCTATGGAGGAGATTCAGGCATTGATAACAAATGGCACTTGGGAACTGGTCAAGCTCCCTGCTGGTCGTAAAGATGTTGGCTCTCATTGGGTGTTCAAGGTCAAACATTGTCCTGATGGTTCCATTGAGCATTACAAGGCTCATTTTGTAGCCAAGGGCTAGAGTCAGTGTCCTGGACTTGACTACACAAAGACATTTGCACCCACTGCCAAGTTTGCTACACTTCATGCCATTCTGCCCATTGCTGCCATTGAGGACCTGGAATTTGAATCCCTTGACATTTCTAGTGCTTTCCTGGATGGTGAAATTGACACAGAGGTCTATCTTCAGCAGCCTGAGGGATTTTACCAGGGTAGACCAGATTATGTTTAGAGACTTCTCAAGGTGCTCTTTGGACTTAAACAGTCCCCCAGGGTGTGAAACAAGAAGTTGGATACCATCTTTCATGAGTTAGGCTTTACTTGTATCAAGTCTGACACCAGCATCTGCATCTGGCTTAGAGACAATGTCAAAATCCTAGTCCCTGTCTTTGTTGATGATCTCACCCTTTCTTCCAAATCTCTATCTGCCATCTCACACATGAAGACCAAACTTGTAAAACGGTTCAAGCTATGTGATCTTGGCCCTATGTCATGACCTTGCTGAGGTCACAGCCATTCTAATCTCTGGAACAAATCATGTGGATACATTCCCTTCCCAGGACAACTCTGCTCAATCCACATGGACATGCCTTTACTCTCATTCAGTTTATACAGCCTTCGCCACCAATCCTTAGCTGTTTTGGAACCTGGACAAGACCTTGGTGTTAAAGATATAATACTTCAGTCAAGCACTGTGTGAAGTGAAGCAAGACGAAGAAGAGTTTCAAACCCTGCCACAGCACAACTCCAGAAATAATTTAATATTTTTACCTTGGTCACAAACTTTGTAATAACTCTAGCAAGCTAATACGACGAGTAAGTGATGCATTTTTTAGCAGCAATGAATGAGACTATCAAAGTCTGTAGGTTCAGGACACTTAGGGGTCCAGAGATATTCCAATGAAAGGGAATGTCTTAAATACTGTAATAGGGAATATAGATTGGTAGATGGACTAGCTACTATGGTACAGACTTTCGTAGTTATGGAATGTGTAGCTAATATTCTGTGTGAATATATGCTGTTATGCTGGCAATGTGCAACAGGTCGATCAGATGTAAGCGCTGGTCTGAGGAGCTGGCGGGCGATATGAGTGAAGGTCGTATAGGTCGTTGTGGATGATCCACAATAATAAAATAGATCAATAATGGCATGAGTGTGATATAGAGACCTATTTAGTTATCCCCGCTGGGTCCATAGCCTTGAATGACAACGATGGAGATTCTGACCCAATGCGGCTTGACATCACATGAGTGCATCGAGTAGATATCAAGTATAAGTGTAAGGGGTTTTTGTTGACAGGGAAGGTCTAGAGACTCTTAACTGTCACACACAGAGAGCAACAATGGCCTTTGGGGCTTGTCAATATGGATGCTAAAGACATGTATATAACAGAGTAACTACTAACCTTTGAGGCTTGTCAATATGGATGGTAAAGACAAGACCCAAAGGTGTGGAATGGTGCGTCGTTATGGGCGCTTATTTTAGGTGCCAGAGCACGCAAATGCAGGAATGAAAAGCACACAACAGAAACACAAAGGTGCAAGAATAAAACACAATGCAGGGGAATAAAATCATACCCCAACAGTTTTATGGTATGAGAGACTAGTAGTATTCGTTATAATTACTCTGTCTTTATACAAGTAAATTCCTTGACTATAATATGATCTGTAACTAATGGATTCTGTAGAGCATATGCAGGGCCGGCCCATTGTAGGCTGCCCCGATGGGATCTTTATAGAGAAATAACACCTGTCAGTGGTGCCCTTTGGATAGAAATGCTTCTCCCTTTGTTCCCTTCTCATTTGCAATGGTTATTGCCTCTCTGAGTCATGTCCCATGTCTCATTCTCCTGTTTCTCAGACATCTGTCCTCGGTGACTGTGTTAAATCCATGTGTTGGTGCTTAGCTAGAGGCTTCCAGAAGGATTTCCAGAGGGTTCCGAATGGTTTCTGAAGGGGGGTTCATACTCCAGAGACAGAGGGACTGAAGGTCGTGGGTTTGGGGTCAGAATCGGAATGGAGACAGAAAGATGGGAAGCGCCGGGGGTCTTGGAACTGTTCACAGTATAGGGCGGTACGAGGGGTTCGAGGTCACAGGGACTTGGCTTCAACTTATGTGTTGCGCCCTCCTCAATCATCTGTCCCTAATTTCAGAAAGTCAGAAAGTTTACCAGAACTTAATTGGAAACTACGACACAGAATTAAGTCGATATTCATACTGGTAAATAGTCCAGTCGACTGGTGACTTATATACATGTATCTAGTCTTGTACTATCTTTTGCTGAGTAAAGACAAGGGGGGGGAGAGAGTACAAGGGGTAATATAAAATGAAGAACAAGGGAGTGAGGTACGCGATGATCCTGCACGTCGTCTATCAAAGGAGCAGAACTTTGACTTCGGAATCTTTGGAGGTTCAGAAACACAGAACCTCAGAATGATGCATCAGAATATCAGAAATCAGTTATTCAGACTTTGAGCGATCGGAAAGGTCCCGGAAATGGTGCGGGTGGTTGTGGGGTTTAATGTGGGTTTATTTGGCCGTATGGGCCATAACAGTATCCCTCCACTAGGACCAAGCCCTCGAGGTCCTAAGCTTAAATTGGGGTGGTAATTAAGATGGACATTACTGTGGGAGTTTCTTGACTGTTTCCTGGGATGCTTTGATTGATAAGCGCTGATGGTTTGTTTGTCTATAAAAGGGGGTGTTTGCAGAACTGGAAGGGGCCTTTCCTCAATGGAGAACACGGATCCTCATCCCTTGGGAAGTTTCAGAATTCTTTCCCATTTTTTCCTCTCTAGGGTGTCATCGGGGGAATCTGATGGGAGTCTTGAGGACGAAGTGTGATGCTTGTGGGACATTGATGCTGATGTGGCAGCATTGCGAGCTCATGCCGTCGCGATTCGCGATTCCCTTGGTTTGTTCGAATTTGTTTGATTTCTCCCTCCTTTAACCTCTCCATAGTGCAGGGGCGATTCCTAGATCCGTTACCATCCAGAAACCATCCTCATGGTCATTCAGGATGGGGCATTGTTCCCGGTGGTCTAGTGGCGGGGGCGGATGGTCCAGAAGCTTTTGATCGGATTTCTACATTTTTAGCCTGTCTGGACACATTCCAGGCAAAATCAAGTTATTTCCAGGGTCTTCTCAAGGCACTTAACTGCAGTTTATTGTGAATTATTGAGTTGTCGGAACTGCATTTGGGGGAGGTCACACTGGCTCGGAATCTTGTTGATGCATTGTTGTCCCTGATTAATCAGGCAGGGGGTGGTCCCCATGATCAGTTCTTGGGCAGTGTTTGTTCTTTGGAGACCGGGGAAGTTTTGGGTGAGTCTGTTGGGTGACTCAGTCATGAGAAGTGGACGCTTGGTGTGAGGGATCCATTGGGTGGTTCGGGGAGGTGAGGTTAGGGGGGTGAGCCTCTGGGGCTGGTTTGGGTTGGAACTGTTTCATGCTTTGATCAAGTTGGATCCGATCAGAACCTGGGGTGTTCCATGTTCATAATGAATGGATTGTTTTGTATAATTGGATTGGGAGTGTGATCGTAGATGGCATCGAGGTGGTTTGGAGGAGAAGTGTAGGGATTCAACCAATGTG
Organism: Gomphus sp. MG54; assembly: GCA_003314385.1. Classification (NCBI taxonomy): domain Eukaryota; kingdom Fungi; phylum Basidiomycota; class Agaricomycetes; order Gomphales; family Gomphaceae; genus Gomphus; species Gomphus sp. MG54. The sequence goes on from QLPG01003285.1 coordinate 30,911, forward strand.
GGTTGTTTTCTGGGCATTCTTCCTCCTCCTGGGGTAGACGTCTCCTTGTCTGCCCAATTTCTATGGTCAGGGTCGTAGTGGTCATGGAGGTCTTGGTCGTGGCATTTGTTTACCAGATTGTTGCTTGGACAGTGGTAGTGTTGTGGGGATTTGGGGAATATCCTGCAATTTGAGTCTCGGTTGAATCGTGTTGATTAGTTTAGTTCGTATTAATATTCTAACAAGAAGGGTTCTAGTTCTAAGAGAATCTACACATGGTGCCATTTGTCTAAGGGATGGTTGTTGTGGTATGATTTTATTCCCCTGCATTGGGTTTTATTCTTGCACCTTTGTGTTTCACTTGTGTGCATTTCATTCCTGCATTTGCGTGCTCTGGCGCTTAAAATAAGCGCCCATAACGACGCACCATTCCACACCTTTGGGTCT
>QLPG01003292.1:0-14178 GCA_003314385.1 Gomphus sp. MG54
TACACTACAGAACTAGCCTCTATTTATACTAATTCTAAGCTGATTATCTAACCCTGGATAAGACAATTCCTTCCTGAAGCCAGTGGAAGTGTTTGGAAGGAATTGGAAGGCCTGGGAAGCCTGTAAGGTCACTGTGTCACCATTGTAGTTGCTTGTCAATAAAAGAAATATAATATTCCCATGACTGGTACTCTCATGACTGGTCATGTCTGTGTACTGATGGACTTCGGTACTGCTGAAGGTTGTTGGGTGGACAATGGCCAAGTCCTGCAAGCCAAGAGTAGTGGTGTTGGCTTCAACGTACTCGTGCATTGCACCCTACTTGCTGTGCGTGCCACTGATTTGCAACAGACAGATACTCAGGAGGATGCTGATGATGCTGGCCCAAGTCGAGGACTTAACAGAGGAGAAGAAGGTAGAAGGGCCTAAGCCTAGTTGATACCCAGAATGAGGAGATATGTACATGCATGTCCTACTTATATAGGTTAAGGAGTGACATGTGGAATAAGGAATGTGGAACAACAAGGTATGCAGAGCATACGGTTATTGTCTACAACAAGTAAAATTAGAATGAAGGAATGCAAACGGGCATAGAACAATACAGGATAGGATAATAGAACCGTGACCAAGGATAGGATAATAGGGAGTGGCCGAGTATAAAACAATGGAGTTGTGACCGAGGATAATACAAGGACAGGAAGTCCCAAGGTAAGATGGACTAAAGGGTGAGGACATGGAGTGCGGATGATGAATGTACCGAGCTGAGACCGGTGTACCAAGTGTTATGCATACGGCGTGGGCACTTGGTCATGGATATAGGATGGTTGCTCGGTCAGCATTGCCGAGTGGACAGTTCTCGGTACGTGTACTTGACAATGTCATGAAATATTAATATTATGTAAGTCATGCTTCTGGACTGACCTTTTATGTAATTATGATAATATAAGTCCAGGAATTTGTTGTAAGGTAGAAGACAAACAGTTTCTGCTATAGTCATGTGATGTGACAATGTCACGGTCACAGCACAAAAATTTTCATCATTGAAAAAAAATTTGAAAAAAAATTGTATTCTGCTATAGAAGATGGCAATTTTTTTGGAAAAAATGATTATGCTATGCTATACAATATGAGCCTTGTCAAACTCAGCTAGAATAGTATCTGGCATGTTGCCAGATCCTTGTGCAAAATGGTGGATATGACACTTGAGTCACATGACCTTAGTAGAATCCATATGTCATCTACCTTATCTGTGGAAATGTCTTTCTATATATGGAATATTTCCTTATATGGGTGCTTACGTTAGTGCAAACATTTTGTGACCAAAAAAAAATTTACAGTGTCAGACTGCTTAAAAATGTGATTATAAATTTTAGGAAGATGTTTGAAAGTTTGGATATACTACATTGGCAATAGTGATTGTTTTCAAAAAGTAAAACCAAGACCATGTACATATAGTTCTATGCCATTAATCTGTGGTCTCAGAATAATTTATTTGTCAATATTGCCAGATCCTTGTGTGAAATGGTGGAATGTGACATTTGAGTCACATGACTATAGTGGAAACCGTTTGTGTTCTAGCTTACATTGTGGACTGAGAAATTGAGCCAGGAGTTTGGAGCCAATTTTGTAGATTTAGATAATTGGCTCCATAGACATTGTACATTGTGGGTCCACACATTGATAGGCAAAAATATAAAAGTTTTTATGATTATCAGTAGGCTCAATCTCCTTGATAATTAAGAGTTATTACTGGAGGTAATTCACTCTTAATTGGCCAGCCAAAAATATTATAATATTTTTTGGTTGCCAAGATGTGGCTGATTTCAGTAGAAATTGTCCTTAGGAGAGGTTTGGATTCTGCAGACTGATTTGGCTTGGAAAAATGACTAGAAATAATAGGGAGCATTCCCAGTTCCCCAACAACCTGCAGAGTATCATGCAGTACTAACAAGATAGAAAATCCTAAGAGGAAAACTTAAGATCCCTTGCTAAGTCTATAGCCTATATACCCTCTGCCTGTATCTAGCTTCTTGAGGATATATTATCCTTCAATTGGACCCAAAGGCATATAGACCCTGATGTCTGTTAAGGGCTGATGCCATGTGATCTCAGGTACTGTACTAGTAGAATAATGCCCTGGAATACAATATGAATGGGTTTGGCTCAGTCCAATAAGTCAAATGGGTGTGGCTTGGCTTTAACATATATGTGTTACACCCTCCTATTCCTAATGCCACTGGATTTCAAAAGGTGTTTGAGAGAGGACCAAGATTGTTGGTACCAAATATAGGTGAAGGATTTAGAGTAGATGGTAATGCCAGAGATCTTGGTTGCTCTTCAGAACAGAGAATATATACAAGATAAGGTTTGCTGTTTTTTTTTTGGTAGAGGAGACTGGTAAGTGACAGGGAGCTGATGTCTTGGATTCCATTGACATTTGTGATATGAGGTGCCTTTGCTCTGGCGGCGTGCCTTCATCCAGAGACATGGCTTAACAAAGATATGCGTGTCTCGACCGAGTTCATCAGTGGGGGAGAAATGGCAAAGATCATGACCAAGGTGTCTGGGAAGACCATACATATTCAGGGATTGGATATGGATGGATTCAAGGCGTTGAGGGGGAATCCTATGCCAGAGGAATTGCATGCCAAGTAGGTCTCGTTTCTGCTTAAGTGAAAGTACAACGGGTCTGATAAACTTGAATTCCCTCTTTCTTCAACACTACTATAGTTTCCGTGAGTCCTCTTCTTTTTTTTCTTCTCTGGATGCTCGATTGACCTTTGTTCATGCCATTACTTCTCTTTTCTTACCCCAATCCTCCGTTCCGCGATCCGGTTTTGTCGCGCAAGCTGCACCCCAGTATGAAGCCCTTCAACGAGGTGATACAAGAACATGCGAAGGAAATATTCTGAGTGATAAAGCACTCAGAAGCTTTAGGGCTATATAAACAATTATGCTTGTGGTCGTGTATTTTTACCTTTATTACTGTACAAAATCATGTCAAAGCATTACATGCTTGTTGTCGTGTTTTTCATACTGCTTGCTGTCGTTTAGTCTGATGAGAACGTGGAGAGTGATCAAGAGAATGAACCGCGATTTCTGTGCGGTGGCTCTAGCATAATTGCATGGAGTTTATTTTAATAAATACTTTCAGAATGGATGGTAGGATATGTATTATTCACTAGAAACATCCAACATTCAAATGAGTTTTTGAAGGATAGATGCGTCAATTTGCGTTGCAAAACATGCTGTGGGTGAGGTACTTGAGAATTTTCACGGTAAAGACAAGTTGTACAGAGAAACTTACCAACGCGACGGGACCCCCTGGATTTCCCTCAGTTCCTGGATCCAGGCAAAAATCCACCGAATTCAGAAGGTCAAGTCGAGAGGGTCCTTATTATTGCTGCAAAAGATGGCCGCCACCAAGAGCAACACGTTCCTGCAATGAAAATAAAGGATTGACCAAACTGCAACCAAAATACATCAGTGACTGGTTTGGGCGCTTAGTTGATTAAGGACGAACAAGTCGCTGTGACACACTCCTCAACGTTCTTGAACCTGTACGGGCTGCATAGGATTTGTTGACATTGTTGACTCCTGACAAATGAGTAGACACCGGAGGATGATTTATTATCCGTACAACATCCATTCGGCAGCTGCTGGCTGTGTTTCCTTATCCAGAGACGCTGGACAACCATTTGCACGCCGCCACTCAATGTAAGGTGTGATCCGTTTTCTCGTCGTAGAGACGTTTGGAAGAGAGAGGCAAGTGTATCGCCTATCTCTGCGGTTGGTTCAGCTACCTCACAACAGTACTTGTGTATCGAATGATGTTGAATTTTTGTACGTTGATAACCGGGGAGTGCCTGTATATGCAGGCAGGTTGGCATCACAAGTCCTCAAGGTCGGTTAAGATCTTGGTTAACCACGGTCGCCTGGATGCTCGTACAGGTGTTAAGAGACATTTCGATGGGCCACGTGTGCATCAGAAGGACCCACGATATCGTGAGAAGCGTGTCACGGGTGACGATCCAGGTGATATGAGACCAGTGTTTGTTTTTCAATTCAGAGAATCATTTCAAAACCAGCTCAAAGGTTTTAAAGGTCTCTGTATTTGCGGGAAAAACGGGGGATATCGCCTTTGAGCTAATCTCATTTCCACTGATGGAGGGTGTCAGGCACACTATTATGTGTCCACAAGGGAGGGTTGATGAAATCCATCCCGGTTCCAGTTGAAGAACCTGTCTAACCTGGAACTGACTGCCTATTTAGATGAATGTGGGCCAGGACAAGGATTGATGATATCATCTGTCCATCAGAGTGGTGAGACAATTGAAATTAGACAATTTGGAAGGAGAGACTTACCAAAAGAAGGATGAATTCAGTACCAGTACAGCAACCCTTAACCGTCCGTTGACGAGGTAGATATTAAACATCTCTAAGGTAGACATAAACCCGTATCATTCTACCACCAGTGGCAAATGATCATGTCTTTTGGAAACAAAGGTGTCTGAAGGAATGGTATGGTATGTACCGAGTACAGTGCCCGTGATTGGATATTTTCAATCTTGTGTTGAGAGAGAGACATGAGCTGGCACCACTTCTACACACTGCTCAGTGTAGTGAGATGCTACGGGAGTTTGGGTCGAGCAATGCTGGCCGCCATGTAGTGTGAATCTACGCATCGCAACCGTACGAATGACCCTGGTATTCAAGCGCAATACCATTAGCAAGCTCATATTAATGCATTACGACAATAAGTAAGTACCCCTTTCAGACTGTCTGTTGAACCCTGACTTGGCACAAATCCATTTCCTTCCCCTGAGTCAAATGAGACGATTTCGAACAATTCACCACAAGTGTATGCTTACCTCGTGAGCAATCGACGCAGTCGAGAATCAGGAGGGGATTAACAGGTAGCTGGATGGGAAAGAGCGGCACCCTCCAGCCAAGCGCGCGTCACTGTAGAGAGATCCTACCAACAAAGCAGTAGGATTGAGGCGACAGGTCATTCTTCCTATGGAGGCTTCGGACACATATACACTCCCCATTGCTTCTTCAAGCCGGGGAAATTGTCGATCTAACAGGTTCAAGAGCGTATAGTGGGATAAACATTCTAGCAAAATTTCTACAAGTCAAGGGAACTGCCCTATCAGCCTTATCGACTACAGACAAATGGAGAAGAATGTTGAGGGAGTGGAGCGATGCTTGAATATTAGCTTATTTATACGGTGCATGTTCAGGAATTGGATGTGGATGGATTCAAGGGGTTGAGGGGTAATCCTATGCCAGAGGAGATCCAGGCCAAGTAGGTCTCGTTTCTGCTCAAGTGAAGTGCAACGGTCTGATTACTTGAATTCCCTCTTTCTTCAACACTACTATAGTTTCCGTGAGTCCTCTTCCTTTTGTTTTCTCTGGATGCTTCAATTGACCTTCATGCCAGTGCATCTCTTTTCTCTTCTTACCCCAATCCTCCATTCCGCGATCCGGTTTTGTCGCACAAGCTGCATCCCGGTATGAAGACGTTCCACGAGGTGATACAGGAACATGCGAAGGACATATTCTGAGTGATCGAACACTCAGAAGCTTTAGGGCTATATAAACCATTATTCTTGTGGTCGTGTATTTTTACCTTTATTACTGTACAAAATCATGTCAAAGCATTACATGCTTGTTGTCGTGTTTTTCATACTGCTTGCTGTCGTTTAGTCTGATGAGAACGTGGAGAGTGATCAAGAGAATGAACCGCGATTTAGCATAATGGCATGAGTTTATTTTAATAAATACTTTCAGAATGGTAGGTAGGATATATGTATGATCCACTAAGAAACATCCAACATTTAAATGAATATTTGAAGGATGGTTCCGTAAATTTGCGTTGCAAAACGTGCTGTGGGTGAGGTACTTGAGAATTGTCACGGTAAAGACAAGTGGTACAGAGAAACTTACCAACGCGACAGGACCCCCTGGATTTCCCTCTGTTCCTGGATCCAGGCAAAAATCCACCGAATTCAGAAGGTCAAGTCGAGAGGGTCCTTATTATTGCTGCAAAAGATGGCCGCCACCAAGAGCAACACGTTCCTGGAATGAAAATAAAAGATTGACCAAACTGCAACCAAAATACATCAGTGACTGGTTTGGGCGCTTAGTCGATTAGGGACGAACAAGTCGCTGTGACACACTCCTCAACGTTCTTGAACCTGCACAGGCTGCATAGCATTTGTTGACATTGTTGACTCCTGACAAATGAGTAGACAGAGGAGGATGATTTATTATCTGTACAACATCCATTCGGCAGCTGCTGGCTGTGTTTCGTTATCCAGAGACGCTGGACAACCATTTGCACGCCGCCACTCAATGTAAGGTGTGATCCATTTGCTCGTCGTAGAGGCCGTGTGGAAGAGAGAAGGGTGCATCGACGATCTCTTTCAGCTACCTCATAACAGTACTTGTGTATCGAATGATGTTGAAACAGTATTGAGCATGAATTTGTACGTTGGTACCCGGGGAGTGCCTATATATGCAGGCAGGTGGGCATCACAAGACCTCAAGGTCGGTTAAGATCTTGGTTAACCAGGGTCTCCTGGATGCTAGTACAGGTGGTAAGAGACATTTCGATGGGCCGGAAGGACCCACCATGTCGTGAGAAGCGTGTGATGGGTGACGATCGAGGTGACACGATACTAGTGTTTAATTCAGAGAATCATTTCAAAACCACCTCAAAGGTTTTGAAGGTCTCTGTATTTGCTGGAAAAAAACGGGGTATATCGCCTTTGAACCAATCTCATTTCCACTGATGGAGGGTGCCAGGCACACTATTGTGTGTCCACCAGGGAGGGTTCATGAAATGCATCCCGGTTCCAGATGAAGAACCCGTCTAATGGAACTGGCTGCGTATTTAGATAAAGATGGTCCAGGACCACGATTGCTGATAGCATCTGGGCATCAGAGCGGTGAGACAATTGAAAATGGACAATTTAGCAGGAGGCACTTACCAGAAGAAGGATGCGTTCGGTACCAGTGCAGCAACCATTAACCGTCCGTTGAAGAGGTAGATAATAAACATCTCTAAGGTAGACATAAACCCCTATCATTCTACCACCAATGGCAAATGATCATGTCTTTTGAAAACGAAGGTGTCTGAAGGAATGGTATGGTATGTACCCATACAGTGCCCGTGGTCGGATATTTTCAATCTTGTGTTGAGAGAGAGACATGAGCTGGCACCACTTCTACACACTGCTCAGTGTAGTGAGATGCTACGGGAGTTTGGGTCGAGCAATGCTGGCCGCCATGTAGTGTGAATCTACGCATCGCAACCGTACGAATGACCCTGGTATTCAAGCGCAATACCATTAGCAAGCTCATGTTCATGCATTACGACAATAAGTAAGTACCCCTTGCAGACTGTCTGTTGAACCCTGACTTGGCACAAATCCATTTCCTTCCCCTGAGTCAGATGTGATGATTATGAACAATTCACCACAAGTGTATGCTTACCTCGTGAGCAATCGACGCAGTCGAGAATCAGGAGGGGATTAACAAGTAGCGGAAGGGGAAAGAGCGGCACCCTCCAGCCAAGCGCGCGTCACTGGAATCCTACTGCTTTGTTGGAAAGGATCTCTCTGGGGCGACAGGTCGTTCTCCCCACGGAGGCTTCAGACACATATACACTCCCCACTGCTTCTTCATTCCGGGGAAATTGTCGATCTACCATGTGCAAGAGCGTATAGTGGGATAAGCATTCTAGCAATTTTCTACAAGTTAAGGGAAGTGCCCTATCAGCCTTATCGACTACAGACAAATGAGAAGGATGTTGAGGGAGTGGAGCGATGCTTGAATATTAGCTTATTTATAATGCTTGTAAGGTGACTACCAATCTGCCTTTCGTATTTTCTTCTGCTTCTATTCACAAGCTAAATTGTTTCCGTTTTTTCTCTGATTCAGGAGCGCTGTATCTATTTACCCTATAATTATACGGACATATCAATTGTCGGCTCTTTTGGACCTGAGGTTCAGAAATGCTACCCAACCTTGCGGTTTAAGAGGTGCAAGAGTGTATAGTGGGATAGGCACTTTAGAACAGGTGCCAGATTGATTATTGATGTTCTATAGGACAAGGGGAGCCCTATCAGCATTACCGACTACAAACAAATGAAAAAGATGTTGAGGGAGTGGAGCGATGATTGAATATTTGCTTACTTTATAATGCTTGTCCTGTTCACCAAGGTGAATATCAATCTCCCTTTCATATTTTCTTCATCACCTGTCTGCTTGTCCCATTCTTAAGCTAAATTGAGGGTTTATTTTTACTCAGCTGGATCTTTTTAATCTATAATAATAGGGCCTAAGACAGCCGACACACATCATATAACGGTATGTTAGTGCTTCCCCAAAGTGTGAAGACTTACATTAATTTCAGATGAATCTGGTCATGCATTACATAGCTGCACGCTTTTGAACACATGCCAGCAATCCCTTGTAAATAGATCAGTTCTCAACATGGTTGTTAAGTTAATTCTAGCAGTTTTTTTACCATCCTTACTCACATAAGTGAGTCGAGGCATCCTATTGTTCAAATAGGGTCTTAGCCCATTCCCTTAAATATGTTGAGCGCCGTGGCCAACACACCATTAACACATAAAGGGTGACCTTGACGAATTAATGATGGAGATGGAGGGCGGAAGCAGTGAGTGTTCTTCCTGCATTTCCAGACTTTTCATTTCCATTTATTCTTGATAGGGTGCAGCACGATTTCGGGCCCCCAATGTGTTCTATCCCAATCTCATGATCGCTATTGTCGCACCCTCTTAGCGGCTGAAGAAGAGCTCGAGCGTGGATGCAGGATGCTAGGAGGTGCATGGTATCTGGTATAGGTGGGTAGATCTTGTTCTACCGACAAAGCACTCACTTCCAAAGTAGAAAATGGAACGTTAACGTGGTCGTCAAGTTACAAGTTGATAGGACCGTTATCAGATCTTGTCTTTTTGTTGCCGCGTGGTTGAAAAGATACTTCCATGTGCTCAGCATTACACAAAAGAAAAATGCACTATCCAATCCATAATCTCACTCTGATTAAGTCTTTCAGCCGATTGCTGAAACGATCCACACTTGTTGCATTGATGTCAAGGCATCATTGCAACTTGCAATGAAACGCGTAGACGCGTGTCTCTTGTTTCGCCTCAAAATGCCTAAGGGCACTATCTTGCGAAACGAGGCATTGCACAGATATGAATAAGTCGAGCTTCAGATACCACGAGGCGAAGTTGCGGTGTCGTGAAATGGTGCGGAGTTCTTCAACCAGTTAATTGTAAGCCGATTGACCCTTAACACCATACAACCTTAAGGAGCTCTTGCTTCATCCCTCCCTAGGGCTTCGATGGCACAATGTCCAGGTTTCTGAAATGGAGATGAAGTCATTCAATTAATTGTTCAACTTATAGCATAATGAAATAATCCTTCTTGCATTTCTCATTCTTGGCCCGCTTCTGCTCTACTTGCATTTTGAAATCTCCTCTTTTAGTGTCAGTTTGTTAGAACCTTGTTGGTTAAGTTTCCTATTACCTTTTTCGTTCGACTACATGGCCCCATTTGCTTTCTTGATAACCCTAATTTTTTCTGTCTTTCTTAGCCACATGATCTAGACCTTGATCTATATCTTAGCCTGTTCTCTGGTGCAGACTTTGCTTGTATTACCTTCCTGGTTTAGTTAATAACCCCATTTGATCACAGTTTTCTTATTTGACTCACTATCTAAGTCTATCTTATTCATATCATTTTCCTGTTATAGTAACTTTATTGAACTTTGCAGCAGGTTTATAAAAAAGTTCACTTGCTTCCTTTATTCTTTATTTTGCATTGTTCTTTGATTTGAAATCATGATTTATAATTTGAAATACTAATTTAGTATATAAACACATATGTAAAACAGTTTCAGCAGTCAGAAAATTGACTAAGACTTCTACTCACTCCTATAAACTGTCAGGCCTTGGTAATGCCGAAGGTTTGGTCAGGAACTGGCCAAGTCCTGCTGGCCAGTTGTAGACCGTAGCGGCTTGGCTTCAACGTGCTCATGCGTTGCACCTGTCAAGATTCGGTGACGCCGAGATATCGGTTAAGTCCTGCAAACCGTTACGGGGTGGCTAGGCTTCAACATGCTCTTGTGTTGCGCCCTGCTCTTCCGTGTGTGCCACTAATTTGGATAGCGAGGGGAGCCTTGGGAGGGTGCCGAGGGCGTCGGCTCGAGCGAAGGACTTTAGGAATAGAGAGCGGACAAAGGGGTGCGAATCAATCGATATTCTGATTGAAGAACTATCTACATACATCCCGCTACTTTTATAGTTAAGAAGCAAGATGTGGAACAGGGTGGCGTAAGGAATGGAAACAATAAGGTATGAGGCAACCACATGGAGGCATTGTCTACAGTGATCAGAAATAGAATAAGGAATGTAGGCGGTATTAGAATAATAGAGTATGGCTGAGAATAAGATAATGAAATGGTGGGCGGGAATAGAACAATAGAGGGCGGCCTAAGATAAAACAATGGCAAAGGCCAAGACAATGAGTGGCCGTCATGTTGTTCGGAGGAAACGGGTAAAGGAGTGGATAGGGGGTTGAAGGAACAATGGAAGGGGGTGTACAAGGGGAGTGGTCCATATGATGTACCGGATGTACCGAGTCGAGGTCGCGCGGTGGTGCGAGATAATGCAGGTGAGGGCCGGTTGGTCGGTATTCCCGAGTAAGTCGGTACTCGGTGTTGTGGGCTTGACAGCACCTTGCTTCCTGTATGTGCCACCGATTTGGGATGGAAGAGATGCTCGAAAGGATGCTGAGAGTATTGGCCCGAGTGAAGGACTTCTGAACAGAGAGAGGAGAGCAGGAAGGCATAAACCAAGTTGATACTCAGACTGAGGAACTATGTACATGCATTTGCTACTTATATAGGCTAAGAGGTGGAATGTGAAATAAGGGTGGCATAAGACATGGAGAAAAGAATAAGGTATGGAGACCATATGGAGGTATTGTCCACAGTGATCTAGAATAGAACAATATGATATAAACGAGAATAGGACAATGAGATATGACCGATAATAAACAAGTAGGAGTGTGAGGGAAAATAGAACAATAGAGGGTGGCAGAATATAAAACAACTGTCCCTGCTACATTTCAGTACTTCATGAACAATATTTTTGGCAATTTATTAGACAATTGCACCATCGTCTATTTGGATGACATCCTCATCTATTCTAACGATGAATCCTCACACATCGAACACATTTGCGAAGTTCTTCGATGATTATGCAAACATAACCTTTATGCTCAAGAAGACAAATGCTCCTTCCACCAAACGTCCATCGAATACCTTGGATATATCCTATCACCCGATGGTATTACAATGGTGGAAGACAAAGTCAAATGAATCACTCAATGGCCTGAGCCATGAAAAGTCAAAGACATCCAATCATTCCTCAGATTTGCAAACTTCTATTTACGATTCATTTTCAACTATTCCTCCATTACAACTCCCCTTACTCGACTCACTTGTAAAGTTCTGGCATGGAACTGGACCAAGGAGTGTAGAGATGTGTTTAACTCATTGGACTGCTGATTTGCCCTTGATTGTAGAGACAGATGCATCAGATTACACTTTGGCAGCTATAATCTCTTAACACAGCCCAGATGGTGAGCTTTATCCTATTGCTTTTCATTCCCAAACTTTCACTTCCCCCAAACTCAATTACAACATTCACGATAAAGAACTGCTTGCAATTTTCAAAGCTTTTCAAAACTGGTGTCATTACTTGGAAGGTTCTGCCAACCCTGTCAATGTCATCACCAATTATAAGAACTTGGAGTACTTTTGCATGACCAAGTTGTTGACTAGATGTCAAGCTAGGTGGTTAGAATACCTTTCACAGTTTAATCTTGTCATTCATTTCAGACCAGGTTGTTTGGGCACTAAGCCTGGTTCACTCAGTAGACAATGGGACATCTACCTTCAGGAGGGGATGGGCGACTATGCCACCATTAATCCCCAGATGTCAGCAACAACAAGAGCTTCAATACTTGGGAGTGGAGAAGGGATTTGAGCAATGATACTTGTTGGTATATTGACCAGCTCAAGACTGAGCTTTAACTAATTACCTAAGAACTATACATATAGTCTGGTGGAGTAGTGGAGTCCAATAACAAGTAATAGAGAAAGGAGTGGATAAATCATGACATTACCCCCCCTTTTAAGGTCAATGTCCTCATTGACTAATGCCTGTCTATTGGGTGATCCAAAGTACTGGGCTGGATAAGCGCCTGTGTTGCTCGTTCTTTATCCCTCCCACCCGTGGTCTCATCCGAAAGAGGTGGTGAGAAGAAGGTAAGTGACCCCTGCACTCGTCCTAGCCATCGTGCCGGCGTGCACGATTGGTGGGGCATCCTTTTTGCGAGAAGAAGGTAAGGCAGGGGTCACCGACTGGTGTAGTTAGTTGTCTTGTTGCGCCGGCGTGCATGTCGACTTTCCTGGACCAGCCTCTTCTGGAGCTCTCTGCTACCCCATGGGTCGCTTTCTCATTGCGCCAGTCTGTGCAACAATTGCAGGTCCTTTTCGTCATGCTGGCGTGCACGGGGACTCTGTTTTCTTCTTTTTTTTACAGGTTCCTTTTCTCGTCGCACCGGCATGCGTGGCGATTGCGTTATATTCTTTGCACCTGCACCTGCACCCACCGCTCACACCTGTGTCCGTACCCATGTTGGCACCTGCACCCGCACCCACCGCTGGCACCTGCACCTGCACCTGCCGCTGGCACCTGCACCTGCACCTGCCACTGGCACCTGCACCTGCACCCACCGCTGGCACCTGCACCCACACCCGCTGCTGGCACCTGCACCCACACCTGCCGCTGGCACCTGCACCTGCACCCGCCACTGGCACCTGCACCTGCACCTGCCGCTGGCACCTGCACCCACATCTGCCACTGGCACCTGCACCCCGCACCTGCATCTGCATCCGGCATTCGCACCTACACCCACACCCACTGCTGGCACCTGCACCCACATCCGCCGCTGACACCTGCACCCGCACTTGTGTCTGCACCTGCCGCTGGCACCTGCACCCCACACCTGCGTCTGCACCTGCCGCTGGCACCTGCACCTGCACCTGCCGCTGGCCTGAACCTGCACCCGCCACTCACACCTGCGTCCGTACCTACATTGGCACCTGCACCCGCACCCGCTGCTGGCACCTGCACTCGCACCTGCATCCACACCCACCGTTTGCACCTGCACCTGCACCTGCCGCTGGCACCTGCACCCGCATCCGCTGCTGGCACCTGCACCCGCACCTGCATCCGCACCCGCCGCTGGCATCTGCACCCGCTCCCACCGCTAACACCTGCACTCGCACCTGCACCTGCACCCGCCGCTCGCACCTGTGTCTGTACCCACTGCTTGCACCTGCACCTGCACCCGCCGTTCGCACCTGCACCTGCACCCGCCGCTCGCATCTGCACCCACACCTGCCGCTCACACCTGCACATCTATCGCGTCCACGTGCTGTCACACCTGTCACTGTACTTTGTTGCGTCGACCCACTGCATCACATTTGCCATCACACACTTCATTGCATCAACCCACCACATCACACTCGCCATCACGCTATTTGTTGCATTGACCCACCGCGTTGAACACCACCCCACGTGCAATGGCCTTCTGCATGTCGCTTACTCCTCACTCATGCATCTATGTCATCCTATCATATGACACTACTCTGGGGTTTGGTATGGGCCGAAAGGGTAGTCGGTGGAAGATGTGGCCTATGTGCCTGGGTGCGGCTGGGAATCGCATGTGGAACTCTTATGTTTTCCGTCTTGCATTCCTCATGTTCTTCCCTGGCACCCACGAATTCTCTCCTCTGGGGTATCCAACCTATTTCACCAGATACTGCAGCACTCCTCTACGCATTCTAGAATCTAGAACCTCCTCCACTTTATACTCTACTCCTTTTGGTGTCATCACTGGTGGAGGGGGTGTTGGCTTTTGTTGTATAGAGGATGTGGATGTTCGGGCAGGGCACAGCAGGACAGTATTAAACACAGGATGGATGTTCTTCCAATTGGGGGGTAGTCGCAGTTTATAGGCACGTTCTCCTACTTTTGCTACAATTGGGAATGGGCCATAACGTCTGTC
>QLPG01003294.1:0-11123 GCA_003314385.1 Gomphus sp. MG54
GATCATATTCTTTCTTTGATGCACCAACAATTTTTTTCATATATGTTTTACATTCAATGCTATTCAATGAATAGTCCAAAGGCACCAAACATTGACTCAGTTTTATAAGTCACTGTACATCTGCTACTTATATAGGTTAAGAAGCAAGATGTTGAACAGGGTGGCATAAGGAATGGAGAACAATAAGGTATGAAGGATTATGTAGAGGTATTGTTCACAGTGATTTTGAATAAAATAAGAAATGTAAGCGAGAATAGAATAATGAAATATGGCTGAGAATAAGATAATGAGGGAGTGGATGAGAATAGAACAATGGAAAATGGCCGAAGATAAAACAATAGGGTCATGACTGAGTAATAAGTGAATAATAAGTGTCCTAGGGGAATGAGAGATTAGTAGAAGATAGAGGGGATGGGATGAGAGGAGTGATCCAGATGATGTAAGAAATGTACCGAGCCAAGGCTGCGTACTTAGTGAGGGATAATATGGGTAAGGGTTGGTCAGTTGGTATTGCCAAGTGAACTGGAACTTGGTATTGTGGACTTGACAGACATAAGGAATGGAGAACAACAATAAGGTATGAAGAATCATGTGGAGGTAGTGTCCACAAGGATCAAGAATAGATTAAGGAATGTGGATGAGAATAGAACAATGAAAATAAGATAATGGAAATGTGGCCAAGAATAGAATAATAGAGAGTGACCAAATGTAACAATAGGGTCATGGTTGAAAATAAAACAATGGCAAAATCTCCTGAAATAGAACATGTTGAAAAATAAGGAGTGGATGGGGTGGGATTAGTGGATAACAAGTGAGGAAGAGTGGATGAGGGATAGGGATAGGAAATGTGAATGGTGAATGTGCTAAGCCGAGACTGACATACCAAGTGACATATGTCTGGATTGGTCACTTGTGTATAGAATTGGACTGATCGTTCAGTTGGCACTGCCAAGTTACTGGGTGCTTGGTACAGGCACTTGACAGAATATTCCAGAAGAGGCAGTGAATGACTCAAAATCCTTTGAAGAATAATCCTCTCCCTCATTATCTCTCAAGGTCTTCATTTTTAAAGGATGATTTGTAAAAACTTTTAAGTTTATTTATTTAAAATGTAGCATTGTTTATGAAATTTAATTCTTAGTTCTCTGAGCATATTTAGATAAGGATCTTTTAGTCTGTTTCTCTATCAATGCCTTATACTGTGTGAATATACCTAGCACTTGGTCATTGGTTTTCATAATGTAGTTGCACACAGAGCAAGATTTATTGTTGTAGATTGAGGGATTTTAATATGATTTTTTTACTATCCAAGAACCTGTGCATTCTAGATACTAGATCTTGCTTATATACTGTACATATTTGATAGATCTATATTATTAGTATTCCTCCCTTGGCCATGGAGCTTGGTTATAGATCTTTAAGCCAGTTATTTATATGCCCATCCTTGTCCAAGTTTCCTATTGCTGGCTCCTATGATTTCATCTGGTATATCTGGTGTATCCATGACCATATTACAGGTTGTTTCATGTGATATGTAGCATCATGGGAAAGTGTGATGGTACTTAGATTATCAGATCACATAGATGTGGGTATGCTTTGATCTAATCCAAGTTCCTGTAGGTCCTAAGCTAAATAATTTGTTTGGCCCCTTCTGTTAGAGCAATATATGCCATTTCAGTGGTTGATAATGCAATCATTCTCTGTTTCTTCAAACTCCTCATGATTATCCCTCTGCCAAGTATGGCTATATAGCCACCTATAGATAACATATCTGCCTGATTAGCATAATCAGCATCTGTGAATAGCTCTAAATTGATTCCAGCACTCCACTTGTATATAATTTCATTATCTCATGTCCCTTTAAGGTAACAGAACACATGTTTAATTGACATCCAATGTTCTGGTCTATATAATATAGAGAATTGGCTGAGATGCTAGAACACAAAAGATATATCAGGTCAAGTACCAAGCCCTACATATATTGATGATCCGATTGCCTTGGTGTATGGTACTTCTGGTGAGCTCATTGATTGTTTGAGAGTAATTAATTTCCTATTTTTATTAAGTGGCATTGATATGAGGTTGGTATCATGCATGTGGAAGTGGATGATCATCATGTCAATATATTGTTCTTGATAGATCTTAAGGGTTCCTTCCTTCCCGTTCCTTCCTATCCTTATCCCCAGTATTTTCTTCATTTCTCCCAGATCAGTCATGTTAAACTCCTCATTTAATTCCCTTTTGGTACATTCCATCCCTTTTTGGCTGTTTGAGAATATCCTGAAATCATCCACATACATGGAGATTACTTCTATATCTGATGGTTTGTATGTAAATGCATTCATTGGCTGAACTCTGAATGGATTGAAAATTTAATAGAGCTAATTGGAAGCACTGATGCCAAGCCCATCCAGTCTGTTTGAGACCATATAGCACCCTTTTGAACTTCAATATACAGCCAGCTCCATCATCAAAACCTCCAAGTTGCCACAAATAAATTTCCTTTTCAAGTGATGAGTTAAGATAGGCACCTTTTACAGTGACTTACAAAACTGAGTCAATGTTTGGTGCTTTGGACTATTCATTGAATAGCATTGAATGTAAAACATATATGAAAAAAATTGTTGGTGCATCAAAGAAAGAATATGATCAGGGCTATGCAACCATTAAAAATTATGTAATTCTAATCAGGGGTGATGAAGATATGGGCAATTCAAATCAAGGGCCTATTGACCCAGTTTTGTGAGAGGGTATCAGAGAAATAGTAAGTTGCAATTCTAGTACTTGGTATTGCCCCCCTTGGCCTTAATTACTGCCTCAAGTCTTCTAGGCATACTCTCTATCAAATTCTGACACACCTCTGGTGGAATGTTATTCCACACCTCCTCTACTCTCTCCCAAATTTGCCAAACTCCCTTGGGTGATGTTGGATACTCCTTAAGCCTGTTTTTTACATGATCCCAGAGGTGCTCAATAGGATTCAGGTCTGGAGACTGTGCAGGCCAGTCAAGGAGAGTGATATTGTTGGTTTCCATCCAGTTCTTGGCCTTCTTTGACTTGTGCTTTGGGTCATTTTCCTGTTGAAAAATTACCTATTCCTCAGGAATTCTACTTTCCTCCAGGCTAGGAAGCAGGTGGTCCTCCAAAATAAACACAAACTGATCAGCATCCATCTTCCCCTCAATTTCTGCAAGCTTGCCAACACCATTCCATCCCATACACCCCCATACCATAATATTTCCCCCTCTAAACTTGACTGTCCCCTGCACTTCTCTCTCAATCAACCCCTCCCCCTTCTGTTTCCAGACCCACTACCTCCCATCTGATCCAAACCTGTTGATTTTGGTCTCATCTGACCAAATGACCCTCTTCCAGTCCTCTACAGTCTACTCTCTGTGCTTCAAAGCAAAGGCCAACCTCAGCTGTCTATGCCTTGCACTGAGGAAGGGCTTTTTCTTCTTCACTACAGCCTTGAATGAATGTTTTCTGAGAACTCTTCTGACTGTTTCTGAGGAGACTGGGTGGGGGATAATTGTACTGATATGTTTGGTGACCTGAGTAGCATTGACAGCTCTGCCAGTAGCAATTTGTGATAAAATAGCATGTTGATCTCTAGAGGATAGCTTGGGGGGACAACCTCCAGAGGAGCAGGGCTGGTTGGGATGGAGAGTTCTGAGAGTCCTGGATACTGTAGACTGGCTGAGGAGTCTTGAGGCAATAGTGCGAGTGGAATGACCATGAGAGGCCAAAGAGAGGATATTTTCTTTTTGAGCAGAGGAAGTAGGATACATTGGAGTGTGGTGAAGTTCTGGACATGTTGAAGGGGAATAAATACCTTAATTTGAGTTCTCATGAAAGATAAGGTTACTATAGTAACCATCTATAAAGGGTTGCATGTTATATAATACATGGAGCATCAGATTCTAAATGTTCTGATACCATCTCACACAACTAAGTCAATGGGCCCTTGATTTGAATTGCCCATATCTTCATTACCCCTGATCGGAATTACATAATTTTTTAATGGAAACATAGCCCTGATCAGATTCTTTCTTTGATGAACCAACACTTTTTTCATATATGTTTTATATTCAAAGCTATTCAATGAATAGTCCAAAAGCACCAAACATTGACTCAGTTTGGTGAGTCACTGTACATCTATCATCTTGATCTCCCAATTGAGAGCTTTTCTGATAGCTAGTGATGTCCAGAGTGAATCAAACTTGACCACAGGAGAGGTGACTTCAAAATAATACATTTCAGGTCTTTATGTGAATCCTTATGCTACAAGCTAGGCCATTGCTTTGTCAAACTCTCCTCTACATTGTGTTTTTACTACATATACCTAGCAGCAACTGATCACTGTTTATTCTTCTGGCAATTCAACATATTTCCACATTCTTATACTATTATGTTGTTTTATTTCATTTACCATTGCCTTGTGCTAGATTGCCAATTTGATCTGTGCCATAGCCTCTATGTAATTTTCTGGTTCAGTAATTATCTCTTGGCTAACAAGTGCTTGATCAGGCTGTATGGCTGGCTCCCTTGAGTGGAGTAACTGGTAGTCTGGCCTGCTGATTTTTTGGATGCTACACCATATTTCTGAAGCTGGTGCCTGTCCTAGCATCTGTACCTCTATATTTGGGATGGATATGGCTGATATTGGTGGGTCAGGTGATCACTTGTACAGTGTAATCACCCTCTCAAGGGATATATTATCATTGTCTTCATTTGGAATTGAATATAGTTTATTGTCTGAGCTGTCAAACATTATCTTCCTGGAAATTTGGATTTGTTTTGATTTTTAATTGTAATATTTCCATACTTTTGAGTGCTCGGTGATTTCAACAAATAGATGTTCTTCTGCTTTCAGATCTAATTTCGATCTCCTTTGATCTGGTACCATTACCCAGCAATGTGTGCCAAATTCCTCTAATCTTGACACATTAGCCTTTTTGCCAAAAAAGGCATGATATGGAGTAATTTCTGTCCTAATCACTCAGGTAGATACCCTGTTCTTGATATAGTTTGAATATGCCACTTCCTCAGGCCACAAGATCTTAGGTAGAACTTTAGCAAATATCATAGTACACACATGTTCTAATAGAGTTCAATTGATCCACTTGGCAATGCTCTTTTAGGGTAGTGAATATGGTGCTGTGGTCTCCATAATAATGCCATATTTTGTGCAATATTCCTTGAGATTTTTGTCAACATGTTCACCACCATTGTCAGATCTAATTGTCTTGATCTTTTTACTGGTTTGTGTTTCCAGGAACATTTTGTATTCCAAGAAATTAACAGTTACCAGATCCTTGGTTGGCCCAAAATGAACCTTTGTATACCTGGTTTTGTAATCTGTATATGTAAAGAAGTGCTTTTCACACCCATATCCTTCTACCTGGGATAGACCCTATATATCAGATACCACAAGGTCACCAATCTCCTAGACCTGTTTATGTGACTCTTTTGGGAATGGCACCACCTGGCACTTGCCATAAATATATGCCATATATTGAGTCAGCACTTGTGAGTCATCAATCATTAATCTTGTGACTAATTGATTTTCTGGAGTGCCTTAATGGTATATATATTGACATGGCCAAGTATCTGGTACCTCCTTTAGTCATGGTGGCAAAGTCCTGTTCCTGGTCTGGGATATTGGTAGTCACATGCATCTTGTATAATTGATTTTGTTTCCATCTGAAGCAACAAATATACAATAGTTCCTTTTCCAGATATGAATTTGACCCCTGAATATGTAAAGTTAGCCAGCCTATGCTGCCCAAAGCTAATGATATTGTTTGGGGAGTGTAGTACATATTTGACATCATGCAATTTTGTGAGATATATTTTATTGTTTACTTTGAATTTAATTGCAATATTTCCTTAGCCTCAAGTTTTTAGGGAATTTCCTGGTGCAATCCCATTATTTTCCAAAATCTCTTCTATATATGTACATAATAAAATGTTCCTGGCTAAGTGCTATGTATGTTGTTGCAGCCATATCAGCCAGCTAGTCTGATGCTAAGATTGTTGGAGTTTGGACTGCCAGAGGTGATATGTCACATGTCATATAAGGTCACTGAAGCCAGATTAGGAGAACAAAAGGTATTGATATATATATAAGCTAGAGTATTTACAAGAAAATAGATTGTCAGTCATACCTTCCACCCTTATCTGTGTATCAAATCCCAACAAAGATTGCCATTGGTGTGACTTCCTTAATGTGTTCTATAAATGCCAGATCCTCTCCTCCTTTAGATTGCTTGGCAGAGTCCCAATCCTTCAGCTCCTTAGACTATTTGGGTGCCTGGCCTTCTTTACCACCCCCTTTTACCCAACAATCTTTAATATAATGCCCCTTTTTGCCACAATTTTGGAAATTGGCTTTGGTCGTGCCAGCTGGTTTATCTCCACATTTTGCCTCTGGGGTTGTGTTGTACTTTAAGTGCCATTTGCCTATTCTGGTGCTCCATGATCAATCTTCATCTAAGATCCTGGCAATCAAGGTTCCATAGTTGATTGCCATGCTGATCACATTTATCATCATTGTGAATGTGGACCAAGTGTCTGGTAATAATGTAAATAGTGTATTTGTGAAGTCCTCATCAGTAATTAATTTTCCCCTGGTGTTTAATTGTTGATATAAGCTGTGCATCTTCTGGATATGTTCATCCATATTGGTGCCATCCATAGCCATTGTTTGGAAGAATTCCTGGTAGATATTAACAAGGCTGATAGTGGCCCTAGAATCAAAGATCCCTTGTAGTCTGCTCTATATTTTTGTAGCAGTAGTATCCTGATCAATGTATACTAGGTACTCATCAGATATCCTAAGACAAATTTCCTTTTGGGCCTTTTTGTCCTTCTTTTTCCATCCACTAATTGTGAGCCATTCTGCATTGATAGGCACCCTGGCATCTACCAGCATAGGTTCTGTTTCTGATCCTTTGGTTATTGCCCATAGATCTAGATCTTCTAGTATCCATTATAGGTGTCTCTCCCATGTGATATAGTTCTCCCTGTTTAAGAGGTCAATCTTGTACATGTTTGATGTGATTGAGATAATGGATGTGGCAGTAAGTGAGATGGACTTGTAGATCATTATTCAGTTATGGCCAGGGCTCATAACCTGTAGATCGAGGGAATGACTTAAAATGACTTGAAACATTTTAAGGTGATATAAGGCAATTTTCAAGGCTGATTAAGGATGGTTGGCTCCTTAAAATGCTTAATATTGCTTATAATGTTTTAAGTCCTTTTAAGTCCTTTTAAGGAGATTTATGTTTTCCTGATGCAACAGGCAGATGCCGGTCGAATCATTCCAACAGAATGAGATGGGTGGGACTGCCGAAATAGTTCAAATTCAGAACACATTATGAGTTATGACGTCAGTCAAACACCAAGGCCAGTGATCATGTCAACTGAGAGAACCCGAATAACCACCTACTTTGAACCAATAGAAAGGTGTCACATGACAAACCAATGATGTGACAAACTGCCGCACGACCTCTCTGTGGCGTCTTGTTCCTCATCATTCTGCACCACCACTGGCATTCAAAGTCTCACCCCCTTATGTGAAAGCCTGGCGCACTGGGGCTCCAGAACATCTACCTCAGTCTCAAGTTTGAATCGAGTAATGGCTTCGGAACCACTGGAGACGGAACGTTTATGTAACGCGGTCTATTCTTGGCGGTGATTTTATCACACTAGTTGAGCGATTCTGCAGGTCAGCCTGTGCAGCCCAACCATGTGATTATGTCGGAGTCCAATGGAAGTCTAACAGGACTACAGTTTTTTTTTTAACTTCATCTTTAAGATCAAGTTAATCCCGATCTCTGTCCGCCGTTACTGAGACTATCCGCATGGGTTCGCGTGTTATCTCACTACCTCAGCTATGAAGACCACAAATGTCGTTAATTGTCTCTGGAACCCTCACTTCACCCAGTCGTGTGTTATGTCGTCTGGAGCTACATACTTGATTTCATGTATTGAGTCAACATGTCGATGGTGCCATGTCGACAGGTCGAGCGATTTTCGTCTGCATGACAATTTATATCTAGATAGAAACTAGAGCACTGAAAACGGAGGACATATTCAATGATACTATGTCGATAGATCGTTGAGCGATTTTCGTGTGCATGACAACTCATTCCTAGACTGTAACTAGAAGACCAAACACGGAGGCCACAATACTGTCTCACCTTTTGTGGTTAACTCATTAATTCATTTCGTATCTGTTAGAATGTTTATAAGACAGCCAGCTCAAACATTTCAACCTGTCTGATAGAACAAAATTCCTGTTCCGCCACTTCCGTGAATTCATCTTATCGTTATGGATCAGTCGGTCATGGGTCTCAGGTGAGCCGTGGTCCCGTATGTTTTTGGATCAGGCTACGAAAGGCTGCTATGCCAAATTGTCATCAATTTAAATCTATCACCCTACCGCACAGCTGAGGGATCCTGTCGCATCGTGTATCGCACTGGAGACAATACCTTTACAGATTGGCACATTCTGGCGTCTGTTTCCTTTCCCAACCTAGAATCGTATAAATCTTGGATGATCTGTTCATGTGTGCGTTTCAACCTTTGATTCCGACGCCTCCTTCCCTTTATTCTTAAACACTTGCTTTCCGAATGGTTTCTCCAAATATTGCAACCTTTTCAGAGTGGGTCCGGTACTCATCAGATCTGTCAGTAGCCTGCATCATACAGCATTGGGAAGGTTTACAACCCAACCTACACAGTTCTTCTACAAATTATGTGGCGACTGCTGCCTTCAGTGAGCTCAGAACAAAATTTTGAAGACCCTTGCTGACATTTCACCTTTAAACAGCACTTATATTTTACGACACTCTGCTCACATTACCTCGTGAAATAAAATATATATGGCATAAACAATTCAGACTGGGCAAATTCCTCTACCTGATGACTAGATATGCGGCTATAATCAATTGTTTGGGAGCGGCTATACCATATAAAGCCCAAAAGGTGAGAGGTTACAACCCATGGAACGTAGAACTCACACATATGTCTAGTAAGAGCTTCATGTTGCCGGATACTCAAGCTAATGGAAAATCAGTGAATGTGACATTTGGGTTCGCCTTTGCGGGAGCACAGCTATTTTAGCCGATATTGGAATGAAAGGTGAAACCATTTCTGATTCCTTAATCATAAATTCACATTTTCAATCGTTCAGGGCTTTTATTGGCACGAGTATACGCTATTTCCAACCACAAAAGAATCTTTGTTTACCTGCTTGCTCCATTGTTTATTGGTGTCCTTGGGTGCAGCCTGGTACATGTACATTTTGTTCTCACCTGTTTTGATTTCTGAAACTTATATAGCATTTTGCGATCACAAACTACTGCGTACAAATTAAAACAGAGGCGAAAAACATTTTATTGTAAGTGATAACTGATATAAGCCGAGTTTCTGAGCCATCCTCATTTACATAACTGTCAGGGGTAAGACTGGTTTTGTTTGTTAAGTTGAAATTATATTTTTTATGCGTTTCATAGAGGAGGCGATTAGTTTTTTGCTGGTTATCGGTTTCGATGCAGTAGCCTTTGCAATTATCCTTTCTAACACCTTTGAAATCTTGAAAGACTTAAAAGAGTTTCGAATGTTCCGTGCCAAAGGATTGACTCAAGTTCTGTTTGAACAAAGTAAGTGCTTCTGCTCTGATATTGTATCATAGCTTACAATAATCAAGGCCTCCTTCAATCTGGGTATCTGCTTATGCCTGCTCTTGTCCAAAGTGACTTCTAATACTCGATCAGATTTGTCATCACAGTATCACTAGCATCCAACATCATGATTCAGGTAATGCATGTCATCATCGCTCATCAGGTGCTGACCGGTATGATGACAGGTCTTGCGAGTGAATCTTTTGTTAGTAAAAACTAAAGGAGAATTCTAATCAATCCAATGTCAACAGCCTGGCATCGCTAACATTCCAACATTTTTCCATAACAGGTCTAAAATCTCACAATTTCAAATTTGAACCATATTAATAAAGTGCTGTGATATAGTCTGTCTGTTATCCTCATGTGCCGCATGCATTTGGACCTCCTGGAGACACAGGTACACAACGGCACCACCCATTCGTCTGACCCGATGAGGGACTTTCAAGGAGTTACGCAACGGATTCACAATGCCATTATGGAAGAATTCGGCGACCGGAGCGTCACTGAAAATCTTGACATCAGGACCTTTCATGGCACAATCGAGCGGCAGGATCATCCCACTTCTAATACAGAATGCATCGACCTTGATGAATTTCCTTGGGCGGGAGAGAGTCTGGGAAAGGGGGAGCATACACCTTCGGTTTTCCAACACCACCGCTTCGGTAAGCTTTCAAAATTTCATCCATCGTACTTCTCAAAAAAATGTTGTGATGGTGGCGGCTTGATGCAGTTCTACATGCTGATTCGATGTTCTCTACAGAGTGGACTTCAGAAGCTTAGATATATGCTAGAAATATGTATTTTTATTGGTGGGCATACATGTTGCTTTGAGGAGATAGATTTGAAACAAGCACTCTGGATATCCCTTCGTCATCTAGTTAGGGAGTCGGATTAGTAACAGTCCCGTTCCTTCCACTTGCATGGGACCTTAACTAGCCATTAATACCAGGTCAAGGGATCACACCATCTAATGAGTCATAATATTCACATTGATTCCAAACAGTATTCTCATTCATTCCTATTCACTCATTCTCTATTCACTCATGCCCTATAGATGACTTTGGCCAATATGGAGATGATCTGAAGTCCCCATTACAGAATCAAACCTTTAGAATATGCCCCAAGGCTATCTCAGGCAGACCATAGTGCATCCCACATCATCCCAAACATTATGACACATTACCATCTTTCCCCATTACACACTTTGTACATCACTCTGCTAACTATTTATCACATGTATTCTTTACCTCTCAAATACACTACATTTCACATGCTATATTCACCCCCCTTACTCCTATAGCTCAGTAGTATATAAATGGCCATTAGTATAATAAGTTTTTCCACAAGTTTTTGAGTTTCTGAGTCTCCAGTCAAAATCCTTTGAATTATACATATTTCTGTTTTTCAATTTGAGTTTCCCTACAGATT
>QLPG01003303.1:0-11410 GCA_003314385.1 Gomphus sp. MG54
CCCTTAGCCTTAATTACTGCCTCAAGTCTTCTAGGCATACTCTCTATCAAATTTTGACACACCTCTGGTGGTATGTTATTCCATACCTCCTCTACTCTCTCCCAAATTTACCAAACTCCCTTGGGTGGTGTTGGATACTCCTTAAGCCTGTTTTTTACATGATCCCAGAGGTGCTCAATAGGGTTCAGGTCTAGAGACTGTGCAGGCCAATCAAGGAGAGTGATATTATTGTTTTCCATCCAGTTCTTAGCCTTCTTAGACTTGTGCTTTAGGTCATTGTCCTATTGAAAAATTACCTGTTTCTCAGGAATTCTACTTTCCTCCAGGCTGGGCAGCAGGTGGTCCTCCAAAATGGACACAAACTGATCAGCATCCATCTTCCCCTCAATCTCTGCAAGCTGGCCAATACCATTCCATCCCATACACCCTCATACCATAGTGTTTCCTCTCCAAACTTGACTGTCCCCTGCATCTCTCTCTTAATCAACCCCTCCCCCTTCTGTTTCCAGACCCACTGCCTCCTATCTGACCCAAACCTGTTGATTTTGGTCTCATCTGACCAAATGACCCTCTTTCAGTCCTCTACAGTCCACTCTCTGTGCTTCAAAGCAAAGGCCAACCTCCACTGTCTATGCCTTGCACTGAGGAAGGGCTTTTTCTTCTTCAACACAGCCTTGAATAAATGTTTCCTGAGAACTCTTCTGACTGTTTCTGAGGAGACTGGGTGGGATATAATTGTATTGATGTGTTTGGTGACCTGAGTAGCATTGGCAGCATTGGCAGCTCTGCCAGTAGCAATTTGTGATAAAATAGCATGTTGATCTCTAGAGGAAAGCTTGGGGGGACGATCTCCAGAAGAGCAAGGCTGGTTGGGATGGAGAGTTCTGAGAGTCCTGGATACTGTGGACTGCCTGAGGCTAAGTCTTGAGGCAATAGTGCAAGTGGAATGACCATGAGAGGCCAAGGAGAGGATGTTTTCTTTTTGAGCAGAGGAAGTAGGGTGCATTGGAGTATAGTGAAGTTCTGGACATGTTTGAGGGGATTAAATGCCTGAATTTGAGTTCTCGTGAAAGATAAGGTTCCCATAGTAACCATCTATCAAGGGTTGCATGTTATATAATAGATGGGGCATCAGATTCTGATTGTTCTGATACCCTCTCACAAAACTGAGTCAATGGGCCCTTGATTTGAGTTACCCATATCTTCATCACTCCTGATCAGAGTTACATAATTTTTTTAATGATTGCATAGCCCTGATCAGATTATTTCTTTAATACACCAACACTTTTTTCATATATGTTTTAAATTCAAAACTATTCAATGAATAGTCCAAAATCACCAAACATTGACTCAGTTTTGTGAGTCACTGTAAGTAATTCACTCTTAAATGGCCAGCCAAAAGGTTTTTTTTTTGGTAGTCAATTCAAGACTGATTTGATGGGTGATTTTCTTAATAAGAGAGGTTTGGATTCTAGCATGCTGATCTAGTTTAGTAGGCCTCTAAAACCTAAGGGAGAATTCCCTATTCCCTAACAGATGTGAAAGTTATGAGAGATGGAAGGACACTCACTGTTTTGGCTGAGTGGGCCAAGTCCAATGAGTTGTTGACCTTCTGAGGCAAGGTGTATGTCCCAGATGTGAGAGACCTCTGATGATGGATTATAGCCCAGCACCATGACTCTAAGGTAGCTGGCCATCCCAGCTGCTGGAAGACCCTGGAATTTATTTCCCAAAATCACTGGTATCTCCACATCTCATGATATATTAGCAAGTATACTAAGATGTGCAATTTGTGCCTACAGATGAAGGCTCAGAGGCAGTACCTTGCCAGCAAACTGCAACTGCTCCCAGTCCCTAAGACATGATAGGACATGATAAGTGTGGATTTTGTAGTAAAACTGCTAGATGTATATGGGTATAATGTGGTGATGAATGTAGTAGACTCGGTGCCTAATAAGGTGCATTTTATCCTGACACATACAATGGTGACAGCTGCCAGGGCAGTACACCTCTTTTTGCACCATGTGTGAAACCTACATAGCCTATCTAGAGTGGTAGTATCTAACCAAGGAGTACAATGTTGCAACTAGGAACAAGTCTCAACTTCGAATCAAGAAGATGTATTCCAAGTAGTTACCTAGGAACAACTAAGAACTAAAGTTAGAGTGGCTACTAAGATAACAGGACAAATAGTACTCAAGTCTCAACTTTGAATCAAGAAGATGAGACGTGTCACGCACTAAACAACCCAGATATATACTGGTGGAGTTTCTAATCAAGCTGGGAAGCTGTAGGGAGTGGCTACTAAGATAACGGGACAAATAATACTCATGTCTCAACTTTGAGTCAAGAAGATGAGATGTGTCATGCGCTAAACAACCTAGATATATACTGGTGGAGTTTCTAATTAAGCCAGGAAGCCGTAGGCATGAAAAAGAGAAGAATAATAAACTGCAACTGTTTGCATATCCTAACACTCCCCCTAGCAATGCGGTGTCATTACAGTCCAGTCCCTAGTCCTAGCACGTTAACGAACTTGTTAAATTTCAGTTTTGGCAAGGCCTTCGTCAATATGTCAGACACATTCTCATTGGTTGGGACATAGTGGACAGCGATGTGGCCATTTGCTACACATTCACAGATGAAATGGTAACGCAGGTTAATATGTTTTGTCCATGCATGGAACTTATTGTCCTTCGATAGCACAATTGCACTTTGATTATCACAGTTGATAGTGACAGCCCTATAGCTTGAACCTTGGACTTCAGTAAGGAACGCTCGTAGCCAAAGTGCCTCCTTGGCCGCATGGGTAAGTGCAATATATTCTGCTTCTGTGCTTGACAGTGCAATGATATACTGTTTCTTTGAGCTCCAGGACACTGCACCGTCACCAAAATGGAAGCTATATCCCAATATGGAGTGACGGTGACTCTGGCTAGCCCAGTCTGCATTGCAGAACGCGCATATTCGGTTCATGTCACATCCACCAAAGGTGAGCCAGGTGTCTTTAATACTATTGAGATAGCAAATGACATGTTTAAGTGCCTCCCAATGCACTTTTGCAGGGTTTTGGATGAATTGTGCAAGAATCCCAACAGCAAAGGAAATATCTGGCCTACTGATCATTTCTGGCCACAGTACACTACCGATAGCCTCAGCGTAGGGGATTTTGCACATCTCTTCAATCTGTGACTCTTCAGATGGACCTTGCTCCTTCATGAATACTGCTCCAGGGTCCATCGGTTTGGAAACTGGTTTTGCCATGGTGAGTCCAAACCTTTCTGTGATAGTATCAATGCATCCATGCTGGTTGATAGAGATTGTCCATGCTTCTCTGTTTCGCTTGACCTCAAAACCCAGGTACCAACTTATGTTACCCATGTCTGACAGGTCCCAGTGGCATCGGACTTGTTTCTTAAGCATTTCGACATCTTGCAGATGCTGTGAGGTGATGATGATGTCATCAGTTGAAACCACTATAACAGTATACTTGTCCTTTGATTCTTGGTAAAAGATAGAGTGGTCAATCACTGAATGTCTAAAATCAAGGTGTCAGGTAAAAACTTTAGTAAGTTCTTGATGCCATCCTCTCCCAGCCTGTTTTAACCCATAGATTCCCTTTAGAAGCCTGCATACCTTCCCCTTTTGGCCATGTCCAATAGCACCTTGGAGAATCATCATGTATATGGTCTCCTTTAGTAGTGCATTAAGGTATGTGCTTTTTATATCTATTTGGTGAATTTCCCAGTCTAGTGATGCAGCATTTGCTAGTATGACATGGATCAAAGGTAGCTTTGCAGCGGCAGAGAAGGTGTCAAAGTAGTTATACCCTTCAATTTGTTTGTGTCCACCTGCTACTACATGTATTCGGAATTCACTGATGTCACGCGTAGGACCTCGTTTCTCGTTTAAAACCATGGAACAGGGCATTGCAATTTGGTCTTTTGGTAAGTCTTCAATTACCCAAGTGCCGAGCTTCTAGAGCTGACCTATCTCATAATCCAGTGCTTTCTGCCATGAATGGCAGTTGGAGCCACGTAGGGCCTTATCAAATGTACATGGTGTTGTTCTACCAGCAGCAAGGAGTGCACACTCAGGTTGTGTAAGATCAAAAGGGTCATCGGGGTTATCGGTGTGTGCAATTGCAGCTGTGTATCCTTCATGCAGGGTATGATAAGTACCTGGGGGCTTTCTGGAATGATGTCTGCGACCAAACTGTGGGTCCTTGTGAGGTTCTAGCATAGGTTCCCCAGTTGGAGGTATGTTGTCCAATATGATGTCAGATTCTGGAGGTTCAGGTTGATCTGGTGGGTCAGGTTGAGTGAGTGTACGGTTAAGTAGTGGTTGGTTATCAAGCATTGGTGAGTGTGCAGGTTCAGATGCATGGATGATTTTGTTCATCTCCCCCTCAGCCTGTGCATTGCCTGGGACTGTTACCGTGGTATCGGTTATATGTATGTGATTTTCGTTAAAAACTACATTTCGTTCCACTGACACGGTATGTTTCTTGGGCCAATAGATTCTGTATCCTTTGGATTCAGAGTCATAGCCTACAAATCGGCCAACCTGTGCATGAGATTCAAGCTTGCCAGCCTTTATATCTTTGACATATGCTGCAGCTCCAAATTCCTGTATCCCAGTGAGGTGAGGTTTTCTTTTGTGTCTTGCTTCATATGGAGTCATGCCATTTAGAGCACGAGTTGGAGTCCTGTTTTGGATCCATGCAGCATGTCTCATGGCCTCTTCCCACAGGAACCTAGGCAGTCCAGACCCTAGCAGGAGAGCACATGTTTGTTCACTACAAGTCCACATACCTCGTTCAGCAGTGCCATTTTGTGGCAGTGAATCATGAACGGTGAGCTCTCTGACCATACCTTTGGTATCCTGGTGTATAGTAACTTCCTTTGAGAGGAATTCTCCCCCTCTGTCACTGCGGCATACTTTGATACTATTTCCAGCTTGTGTTTCGATATAAGCTTCGTCTCGGCAGTATGAGTCAAAGGTTTGGCTCTTTTTCTTCTGAAAATATAGCTTTACCTCACGTGAGGCATCATCAATTCTTGCAGTGGCATATAGATTCCCATTGAGACTTTGAACCGATGCAGGACCCCATAGGTCCCAATGTACGTGTTCACCATATTGGGTTGCATGAGTATGGGATTCCTTTGGAAATGGTAGGCGAGCAGCTTTAGCCTTAGCACAAGTCTCACAAAATTCTGGTTTTGACAGTGGGTCAAGTTCAATACTGGTAATCATCCAGTAAGTATTGCATGCTTTACTGCTGCATGAGCAGTGTGGCCAAGTGTGCAGTGAGCTTCGTGGATGCTCATCTTGACTGACGCAACATTGGCATAGTCAATGTTTGGTGTTGCAAGTCGATAAAGTCCATCGGATCTAGGAATGGTAGCCATTGTTTTACCAGCTGGGTTCTTGATGGTGCAAATTCCATCATTGAAGGTGACAGTACATTTTGCTTGGTCAAGGTGGCTGATAGAGACGAGAGTGAAAGCCATATCAGGTGCGTGGATAGCATCCTTGAGCATGGCTTTAGTTTTTCCAGAACCATTGGGTAGGTCAATGGGAACATCACCTATGTTCAATGCTTTGAGTGATCTTCCATCGGCAGCTATGATCTCACAACCTGAGATAGTATGGTAATTTTTGAACTGTGACCTGTCTGGGAAATAATGGCTACTCATGCCACTATCTACACATGCTCCAAGTTGGTTTCTTGGTAGCTCTAAAGATTGTGTTATATCTGTGAAGTCGGAAGTACAGGTAAATGCAAAAAGGTTTTCGCCTTCCTCCTTGGCATCGGCAACAATGGCTGCTTTGGGTAAATTTTGGGTTGTGTTTGCCTTCTTTTGCCTCGGACCTTGGCCCTCTTTTCTACCTCCCTTCGCCCAACAGTTTTCCTCGATGTGGCCAATTTTATTACAGTTTGCACACTGGTCATTGGAGTTTGACTTTGGCTAGGTTTTGCCTTTATTATCTGTGTGTTTCTTCTGTCTTCTTCGGTCCACTATAAGAGCTGATTCAGCTTCTCTTGAATGCTCATCTTGAATAAGATGGTGCTGTGCTTCTTCGGTGAAAAAGGATATAAGGTCGAGAGGTGTCATTTTGGGTTTTCCAGCAGTACCTTGGATGGCACCGATCCTTTCTACTGCTGTGATGGTTTGGATTGCAAAGCGGTAGGATGGAGGTAGTGACGATATGATTATCGTAGATAGTTGTGTGAGTGATAACAGTGAGCCCATTTCGATCAGATTATTGTGATGCTTCATCATGAGCTCAAAATGTTGATTGAGATCGCTCAGGTGTGTTCGGGGATCATCCGAGTCAGCAAGGTGCATGGAGCTAAGCTGTTCTTCGGCATTGATTAAGAACAAGGTGCTCTTGGTAGTAGCATCCTTCTTGATCTGTTCCCACATTTCCTTCGCTGTGTTCATATTTTTGATCATAGACCCTAGGCAGACAGAGGTTGTTGAGAGTAGAACATGTTGAGCTAAACATTCACGTTTATCAAATTCAACAATATGGGTTTCTCTGGTTTCAATTTGTTCTTCTGTCACATGGGTCTTTCCATCTAATAGGATGGGGATTCCGTTGAGTTCAACGTAGGGTTTAGGTGCAACCACCTTTCCTTCTACATGCAGCCATAGCCCTTTCGCACCCATTGCTCTGTATAGACGAGGCTCATAGTCAGACCAGTTAGAGCCATCATCACATAGTTTAGGGATTGCAAGTGAGGTAGAGTCGGAAGCTAATGGTAGTGGAATAGATAACATAGGGGTGTCAAGTACCGTACCAAGACACGACCATTTGGCAGTGCCGACCGAGCAATCATCCTATATCCACGACCAAGTGCCCGCGTCACCTGCATAACACTCGGTGCGCCGGTCCCGGCTTGGCACATCCGCCATTTGCACTCCTCGGTCCGTTTCACCTCGGGACTTCCTGCCCTTGTACTATCCTTGGCGACAAGCCTTGTCTTATAGTCTGGCACCTCCTATTGTCCTATCCTTGGGCACACTTCTATTATCCTATCTTTTATTGTTTTATCCCCGCGTTGCATTCTTTATTCTAATTTTATTCATTGTGGATAACAACCACATGCTCTGCATACCTTATTGTCCTACATTCCTTATTCCACATGTCGCTTCTTACCCTATATAAGTAGGACATGGATGTACATATTTCTTCATTCTGGGTGTCGACTAGGCTTATGCCCTTCTACCTTCTTCTCCTCTGTTAAGTCCTCAACTCGGGCCGGTATCCTCAGCATCCCCCCGAGTACCTGTCTGTTTCAAACACAGTGGCACGCACGGCAAGTAGGGCGTAACGCACGAGTACATTGAAGCCAATGCTACTACTCTTGGCCTGCAGGACTTGGCCAAAGTCTGCTCGACCTTTTGACAACACCCATCGGCAGTACCAAAGTCCATCAGCATCCGACGCTTGACAAGGGGATATCAATGTTGGCCAGGGCCCATAACCTGTTGCAACTAGGAACAAGTCTCAACTTCGAATCAAGAAGATGTATTCCAAGTAGTTACCTAGGAACAACTAAGAACTAAAGTTAGAGTGGCTACTAAGATAACAGGACAAATAGTACTCACATCTCAACTTTGAATCAAGAAGATAAGACGTGTCACATGCTAAACAACCCAGATATATACTGGCGGAGTTTCTAATTAAGCCAGGAAGCCGTAGGCATAAAAAAGAGAAGAATAATAAACCGCGACTGTTCGCATATCCCAATATACAATTCATCTATAAATTCACTTGAGAACTCTACCACCTGTTGGGGATTTAGCTAGTAGCCTTCATGGCTTATCACCCTCAAATATATAGGCAAACTCAGCAGGTGAACCAGGAATTAGAGCAGAACCTTTGCCGCTTTATTAACAAAAGGGAGGACAACTGGGATGACCTTCTGCCCTTGGCCAAATTCTAATACAATAGCCATGTCTATGCTTTAATCTAAGATGCCATTCTTACTGGACACAGGCCACTATCTATACTTGGGATTCAAACTACATCAATCTCCATCTCATCTTGAGTCTGTAAACAAGTTTAAGGAGCAGATAGAAGGGGCACTCTCTGAGGCAAAGGCTGCCTTAGCAAAGGCAAAGGAGGACATGGCAACCTATTACAACTACTGATGCCAAGGTTTGTACTAGGAGATAAAGTATACCTCGACAGAAGGGACATCCACACCAACTTGCCATCAAAGGACTTGGCACATAGAGGACTCGGCCCCTACCTCATCTATGAGTAGGTTAAGATACATACATATTGCCTCTGTCAAGCTTCAGTAATGCTGAGGGATTGGTCAGGGAGTGGCCAAGTCCTGCCAGCTGGTAGTAGTGGCTTTGCCTTCAACATACTCATGCATTGTTCCCTACTCTCTGTGCATGCTACCAATTTGAGATGGAAGATGAACCCAGGAGAATGCTGAGAATGTTGGCCCAAGTAGAGGACTTAACAGAAGGAGGGAAGTAAAGGGGCCTAAGCCTAGTCGATACCCAGAATGTGTCAAGCCCGCAACACCGAGTACCGACTTACTCGGGAATACCGACCAACCGGCCCTCACCCGTATCATCTCGCACCACCGCGCGACCTCGACTCGGTACATCCGGTACATCGTATGGACCACTCCCCTCGTGCACCCCCTTCCATTGTTCCTTCGACCCCCTATCCACTCCTTTACCCGTTTCCTCCGAACAACATGACGGCCACTCATTGTCTTGGTCTTTGCCATTGTTTTATCTTAGGCCGCCCTCTATTGTTCTATTCCCGCCCGCCATTTCATTATCTTAGTCTCAGCCATACTCTATTATTCTAATACCGCCTACATTCCTTATTCTATTTCTGATCACTGTGGACAATGCCTCCATGTGGTTGCCTCATACCTTATTGTTTCCATTCCTTATGCCACCCTGTTCCACATCTTGCTTCTTAACTATAAAAGTAGCGGGATGTATGTAGATAGTTCTTCACTCAGAATATCGATTGATTCGCACCCCTTTGTCCGCTCTCTAATTCTAAAGTCCTTCGCTCCAGCCGACGCCCTCGGCATCCCTCCAAGGTTCCTCTCGCTTTCCAAATTAGTGGCACACACGGAAGAGCGGGGCGCAACGCAAGAGCACGTTGAAGCCTAGCCACCCCGTAACGGTTTGCAGGACTTAACCAATATCTCGGCGTCACCGAATCGTGACAGAATGAGGAAGTATGTACATGCATGTCCTACTTATATAGGTTAAGAAGTGACATGTGGAATAAGGAATGTGGGACAATAAGGTATGCAGAGCATATGGGGGTTTTGTCCACCATAAGCAAAAATAGAATAGAGGAATGTAAACGGGGATAGAACAATGAAAATAGAATAATAGAAATGCGGCCAAGAATAGGATAATAGGGAGTGCCCAACTATAAAACAATGGGTTATGGCCGAGGATAAACTAATGGTCAGATGTCCCAAGGTAAGATGGGTTGAGGAGTAAGGAGTGGATGAGGTGGGACTAATAGATGGTAAATGAGGCAAAGTGGATGAGGGATGGGGACAAGGAATATGGATGGTGGATGTGCCCAGCCGAGACTGGCATACCAAGTGACTTGTATGTGGCTCGGTCACTTGTGCATAGACATAGACTGACTGGTCGGTTGGCATTGCCAATTTACTAGATACTTGGTACATGTACTTGACAGCCTCCAACTCCCCAAAGGCCTAACCCATCTCTACCCCATCTTCCCAGTGATTAAACTTACCTGTCAAGTCCACGATACCGAGCTCTAGTTCACTCGGCAATACCGACCCACCAACCCTTACCCATATCATCCCTGACTAAGCACATGGCCTTGGCTCAGTATATTCATTACATCATCTGGGTCACTCCTCTGATCCCATCCCCTCTATCCTCTACTATTCTCTCATTCCCCATCCATTCCCTTATCCATTTTTACTTAGGACACTTATTATTCATTTATTTTTCAGTCATGACCCTATTGTTTTATCTTCAGTCATTTTCCATTGTTCTATTCTCATCTACTCTCTCATTATCTTATTCTTAGCCATACTTCATTATTCTATTCTTGCTTACATTTCTTAATCTATTCTTGATCACTGTGGACAATACCTCCATATGATCCTTCATACATTATTGTTCTCTATTCCTTATGCCACCCTGTTCCACATCTTGCGTCTTAACCTATATAAGTAGCGGATGTATGTAGATATTTCCTCACTCTGAATATTGACTTGGTTTACCTCCTCTTGTCTGCCCTTCTTCAGTCTAAAGTCCCTTACTTGGGCCGACACTCTCAGCACCCTCCCAGGTCCTTCTTTAGTCTAAATTAGTGGCATGCATTGAAGAGCAGGGTGCAATGCAAGAGCATGTTGAAGCCAAGCCACCTCAAATGGTCTGCAGGACTTGACTGACTCCTGTCTGCAATATCGGCATTCCCATGACTTAACATTACCCCACCGTTGGCAGACCCAATCCTATGCAGTTGTCAACCACCCCCATGATAACTGGTCTTATGTGATAATAAAGAACACTCTGAGGTCAAACAAGTCCTCGGCAGCTGAATGAGAGTGAATCAGTTGCAGTTCTTTATCAAGTAGAAGGGCTATGGCTATAAAGAGAACTCTTGAGAAAATAATAATGATGTACTGGTTCCCAACCTTATCGCCAATTTCTATCACATGCACCCTGGTGTTCCCTGCCCAATTCACTCAATGGCTTTATCCACCTTCAAATCTTGCACACTGGTTCTGTCCATTGGAATTAATTCATTAGGAATGCTACATTCTAGAAGGAGGGTGGTATTAGGGGAATCCCTGAGATTAGGTCCTGACCGAAACCATACCAACTGAGTTCCCTACCTATCAACTGAGATTTGTTTAGCATATACCTGATTAGCACTACTGAGTTATATACTGAATAATTATTATTGCTATCAGCAGGCATCAATTGTGACTATCAGCTGCACCTTTGGCAGTCACTGGCAATACTGATTGTTGGAGATCCCTTATACTTTTATACCCTATATACTCAGCAGTAAACTAATAAAAAAAGCATTAAAATACTAAAGTACAAAAACATGACTGCCTTCCTCTTGTACCATTAGTATTATAATTAATTAGCTTTGGAATGCTAATTCAATTGGTCTCTTGTATTCAAATATTCCTAATAGTATTTTCTTAACCTTCCTGGTGCTTCACAAAGCTCCCCAATCCTCCCATTACATTTAATACTATTTACTTTGTTCACCACCGAAGGTTTGGCCCCATTTTAAAACTCCGCTGGCCAGTTCATCGGACTGCAGAAGGATTCAAGCCCAGAACCAAGTTACCGGATTCTCCATAGAAACACACTAAATATTAGCCTGAGACACCCCTGTCTCA
>QLPG01003305.1:8093-27615 GCA_003314385.1 Gomphus sp. MG54
AGAAATTAGCCTTAAAGGCTTGTACAATATATTATATAACTCACCTCCTCAGTGTAGTCAATAACTGAGGAGGGAGGCTTGCGTGGGTCGTGTTTCACCCGCATATACCCTGCAACCGGCCTTTGACCCTATCGAAGGTTTGAGCCAGGCTGCCGGTTCTAAATCCAGGGAGCTGGCCACGCGCGTCGCGTCGTGCGTGGGTAAGCGCCTGTAAGTAGCATACATTGTAAAGAGTGAATAACTCCCTCAATAGTGAGGGTAAAAATACAGATAAATGAGAGGAAATTTCAGAATTCAAAAGCGCACAGAGTGATACCAAAATCGATATATAAATATAATATATTGAGATTGGTCTCTCAGGGGTGAGATGCAAGTTTGCGCCCAACACAGGCTAGTCTCACTGCTGCCCTGTGTACTACTTTTGAGACCAAGAGCAGGAATGGGAGGAGATTGGCCTGCACATCCACTGTGTCAGTCACTATCGTCCTAAAGGCCCCAGTGATGTCCAGTGCTGCCTGCTGCTATGTCAATGCTATTTTGTTCATGTACCCCTTAGCTCCCCTGCCATGTCTGTGTTAGAACTAAGCAATATTTGAGTTATTTTATACATATTTTTTACACTAAAAGTCCAATATCTCCTTCAATCATTCCCCAATCAAGGCACAACTATACACCAAGTTTCTATATACTATAAAGAACACTCATGAATATTCTCATTATTTTAGGAGTAGGTTTTGCATAACACTATCTACCTGGCCCCATACCTTGTCCCAAGGGGTGCCTTGCCTCACTTTGGCATGTTGGGAAGGAGATAGACCATCCGGTTCTTTTTTATTTAATTCATTTTCCATTATATTCTATTTCCATCCTTCTGTCAAGCATCGGGTACTGACGGACTTCGGTACTGCCGAGGGGTGTTGTCGAAAGGTCGGGCGGACTATGGCCAAGTCCTGCAGGCCAAGAGTAGTGGCGTTGGCTTCAATGTACTCGTGCGTTGCGCCCTACTTGCCATGCGTGCCACTGTATTTGCAACAGACGGGTACTTGGGGGGATGCTGAGGATGCCGGCCCGAGTCGAGGACTTAACAGAAGAGAAGAAGGTAGAAGGGCCTAAGCCTAGTCGATACCCAGAATGAGGAAATATGTACATGCATGTCCTACTTATATAGGTTTAAGAAGCGACATGTGGAATAAGGAATGTGGAACAATAAGGTATGCAGAGCATGTGGTTATTGTCTACAATGAATAAAATTAGAATAAGGAATGCAACGCGGGGATAAAACAATAAAAGATAGGATAATAGAATGTGTCCAAGGATAGGACAATAGGAGGTGCCAGACTATAAGACAAGGCTTGTAACCGAGGATAGTACAAGGACAGGAAGTCCCGAGGTGAGAAGGGTTGAGGGGTGGGGACAGGGAGTGTGAATGGTGGACGTGCCAAGCTGAAACCAGCGTACCAAGTGTCATGCATGCAACGTGGGTACTTGGTCGTGGATATGGGGTGATTGCTCGGTCGGCATTGCCGAATAGACGTGTCTTGGTATGGTACTTGACACCTTCCCTCTATGAAGTTTTCCCCCATATCATTTTGCCTGTATATATGTGGATACACCACATGTATGGCTGCATTGGGCCAGCTCTATCTTCACTCTGTGAAGTTTTCAACATTATGAATCACTTTCCATTTTGTATAAAAACATCAACTATTTACCGTAGAATAACAAAAAAAATGAATTATAGCCATACTTTTTGTTCTCCATACCTCTGTCAAGCCCCCAATACCGAGCTCCAGTTCACTGGGTAGTACCAACCAAACAACCCTTACCGCTTAAACCCACACCAGTGACAAAACCACTCCTCACTAGTACATGGTCTCATCTTGGTACATTTGGTTTATCATTTGGTTCATGTTCCTCATCCCACCCCTCCTACTCCTTATTATTCTTTCAAGGGGCTCAGGAGTATTTGCGCAGTAATGGGAAATTAGACCAGTCTAATGAAAACATGTTATACAGTTTCCTTGGATCTCATAACACAGAATAACCAGGAAATAGTACTAGATCAATCACCGCTAGTATAGAAAAGATGATTGTTAAAATTAACTTGAAACAGCAGAACAAACCAAAGGTAGACAATGTGAAAGCAACCAACGAGACAGAAGGGTCAAGAAAAAGGAGGGTCTTAAAACAGGTTGAAGCCTTGCTTGTGACCTATGACCAGATTCTGTTGAATATTGAGGAAGAAGATAGGAGCACTGCTGTCTGGTTGCTGTGATGGTTTTTGTATTCCATTGGAAAAATTTAGCTGGAAGAAGGTGTTGAAGTGCTCACCCCAGATCCCGACGTCGAAGATGGGGGTCTATTTGACCCAGATAGATGACCATTTGACCCTCAAAAAATTGTAGATATATGCTTCAGTTTAATGGCTATTACTTTCCCAGATGTTGGGAGTGACGATGAAGGGTCTACTGAGGAATCAGATGACGAGGAAGAGACTATAATAAACTCTGGCAGGAACATTGACTTGTACTGGACCCTCATCACTGGCCGTGCCATGCTCAAACTTGCTCATTTTTCTGTCAGAGAATATCTTATCTCAGACTCCTCTGCCAACAAAATGACAAGCTGTCATTCTATTAGTTCCACCAGAAAATGGCCAACACTATGATTGCCAAGACATGTTTTGTCTACCTGCTGTGATTCATGCATACAGCCTGGATCTATATACCCACTTCAAACACATCCACTCTGTCAATGTGCAGTATGGAACTGGATGCTCAGGCAGATGATGGCGACTCAGATACTCTGCATCAACTAATAATGGTACTTCTGCAACCCCGGGATAACCTATATGCAAACTGGCTGAGACTTTACAATCCGGATACTGACAATCTGTATATGAGTCCAGGAGATGTAAGATGCGCTCCTCTATATTACACATCTTTGGCTGGATTGAGAAGAGCGACGGAAACTCTCTTGGAGGGTGGTTTGGATGTGAATAGATGTAAAGCTGATTCAACATTTGGCAGGGAACTGGATGTGGCATCGCTTCATGGTCACGAGGACATCATCCAGTCGTTGATAAAGTTTGGAGTAGACGTGTACCTGCCAGGAGGATCCTATGGCAGAGTACTGCAGGTGGTGTCGAGATATGGGCATGAGGGCACCGTTTGTTTTCTGCTTGAAAATTTAGCAGATGTGAATGCAAATGAAAATGACTGGGGTAGTGCACTCCATAGGGCATCAGAAGCAGGCCATGAGTGGATCATTTGCTTGC
This sequence comes from Gomphus sp. MG54, assembly GCA_003314385.1. Classification (NCBI taxonomy): domain Eukaryota; kingdom Fungi; phylum Basidiomycota; class Agaricomycetes; order Gomphales; family Gomphaceae; genus Gomphus; species Gomphus sp. MG54. The sequence continues at coordinate 11,371 of QLPG01003305.1, forward strand.
TTCTGGAGAATGATGCATATGTGCGTGCACACGTGGGGGGGAGATTTTGACATGATGCTGCAGGCAGCATCCCTCGATGGTTATGAAAGCATCATGCGTTTGTTGATATTAGACTGAGGAGCACAGGTGAACCAGTGCACTGTAGGCACCATTAGAGGGTGGTGATGAGAATATTGTCCGCTTGCTTCTAGAGAATGGAGCTCCTTCAGATGTGAACATGCAAGGCAGGCTCTAGGGCAATGTGCTGCAGGTGGTGTCAAAATGGGGTTACAAGGGCAAGGTTTGTTTGTTCATTGAGATAGGGGCGGCAGTGAACACACAAGGAGGAGAGTATAGCAGTGCACTAGGGGCGGTGTTGCAGTGTGGTCATGAGAACATGGTGCACTTGTTGCTGGACAAAGGAGCACATGTGAACATACAGGATGGAGAGGAATGCAGTGCATTGCAATGTGCATCATTGGAGGGTCATGAGAGTGTCACGCACTGATTGATAGACTGGGGAGCAAATGTGAATGCACAGGGAGGTTCCTATGATAGTGCACTATACGAGGCTGTTATGGCCCATGCCGCCAAATAAACCCACATTAAACCCCACAACCACCCACACCGTTTCCAGGACCATTCCAACCACTCAAAGCCTGAATAACCGCTTTCTGGATTTCCGATGCATCAATCCGAGGTTCCATGTTTCCGAACCTCCAAAGATTCCAAAGCCAAGGTTCCGCTCCTTTGATAGACAACACACAGGATCATCACGTACTTCACTCCTTTGTTCTTCATTTTATATTGCCCCTTGTACTCTCTTCCCCCCCTTGTCTTTACTTGGCAAAAGATAGTACAAGACTAGATACATGTATATAAGTCAACAGTTGACTGGACTATTCACCAGTATGAATATCGACTTAATTCTGCATCGTAGTTTCCGATTAAGTTCCAGTAAACTTTCCGACTTTCCGAAATTAGGGACAGACGATCGAGGAGGGCATAACACATAATTTGAAGCGAAGTCCCTGCAACCTCAAACCACTCGTACCGCCCTATACTGTGAACAGTTCCAAGACCCCCGGCGCTTCCCGTCTTTCCATCCCCATTCCAATTCCGATCCCGAACCCGCGTCCTTTAGTCCTTCTGTCCCCGTAGTACAAACCCCCCCCTCAGAAACCATTTGGAACCCTCTGGAAACCCTTCTGGAAGCCTCTAGCTAAGCACCAACATGCAGACTTAACAGAGGTATCGCACAGCAGTCATGAAAGTGTTGTGCATTTGTTAGTCGGCAGGGGAGCAGAGATGAACCTGCATGGTGGATATTACAGCAGTGCGCTGCAGGCCATGTCATTTGGTGGTCACGAGAGCATCTGGCATTTGCTGCTAGATCGGGGAGCAGATGTTAACTTGGCGGGAGGGAGGTATGGCAGTGAGCTTCAGATGGCATCGGCAACACCTCATAAGAGCATCGTGTGCTTGTTGATCAACCGGGGTGTGGATGTGAACATTCAGGGAGGGTAGTACAGCAGTGTATTGGTGCAGTCTGGGACGAGTGATCAGATGCAAATCTAATATTGATAAATAAGAACTACCTGGGACGAGTGATCTGATGCGAATCTGAGGAACTTGTCCTACAAATGGTGTGTACTTATACTATGCCATCCTTATTGTGTGTAAGTGGAAACAGAGAATAATGGGATAGTGAGAACAATAAAGGGATGTAAACTATGGATAGCAGACAATAAGAATAATGGAGTGCCAACCGATACAATAAGTCTGAGCGACTTGCGATGACCGTATATTCCAACACTCCCCTGCAGTTGAGCTATGTCGCGAGCCTGTATTTCTTGGAGAGGAAATGGTGTTGATCATGAGGCAGGGGTTTGGTCAAGAGATCGGCAACATTTTCCTTTGAAGATACATCTTCGATGTTGACAATGTTGTTTTCGATGGCATCACAAATGTGATGGTAACGGATCACGATGTGTTTTGTGCATTTGTGGAAGACACTATTTTCGGCAATGGCGTGAGCTCCTTCTGAGTCGCAGTAGATGTCAAGTGGGAGGTCAACTTCAAAATCTAACTGTTGGAGTAATGATATTGTCCATTCTGCATGCTTTGTACACTCGGTAAGAGCCATGTACTCAGCTTCTGTTGAAGAGAGCGCAACCGTACGCTGCTTTTGCGTTGCCCATGCGACTGATCCTCCACTGAGAATAAAGGTGTATCCAGTGACGGATCGACGTGTGTCAGGGTCAGCTCCCCAATCCGAATTGGAATAGCTGATAAGCTCCGTGGAATCGTTATTTCCATACGTGAGTTTCCAATCGTGCGTTGCTGACAAATATCGTAAGACGTGTTGGGCAGCAAGGAGATGGGCCTCAGTTGGTTTGGAGGTGAATTGTGAGAGTCGGTTTACCGAGAAACAAATATCAGGGCATGAACCGAGCACGGCGTACATGAGAGAACCGACGATTTGCTGATAGCGTGCAGTGAGGGAGCTATCTGACTCTTTGTTTGGGTTTGCTACAAGCACTGTTCCTGTGGCAAAAGGCGTATAGGCAGGTCTGCACTGTGACATGTCGAAGCATGTTAGTACACGCTGGATGTAATGAGACTGGTCTATGGGAATAGATTTCCTTGAGCGGTCACGGACAATATGGAGACCAAGGAATTGTCGGATTTCTCCTAGATGGGTGATCTTGTAGTGCAAAGCAATGTGAGTCTTAAGCTCTCGAATTTGGTCCAGAAGACCAAAAATAGCGATGTCATCGATGTAAACCAGTGTAATGAGTGGCTTCCCCCTGTCGGTTCACTTGATAAAGATGGAAACATCACCAGAGATGTTTTTCTGGAAACCAAGACTTGCCAGCGTGCCATGTAGATGGGTATGCTATTGTCAGCCTGCCTGTTTTAAGCTGTAAAGAGCTTTCTTAAGACGGCACACCTTTGTTTCCTGTCCTTTGACTATAAATCCTTCTGGCTGTTCCATATAGGTCTCTTCGTCCAGATTTCCATTGAGGTAAGCGGACTTGACATCGATATGGTGTACGTCTAGGTCAAAGTGTGCTGCAATTGCAAGCAGCAGTCTCAACGAGTCCAACCTTGCAACTGGAGCAAAAGTTTCTTCATAGTCCACACCGGCGGTTTGGGAGAAACCTTTGGCGACAAGTCGAGCGTGAAGCCTGGTGACATTTCCCTGTGTGTCTCTTTTAGTCACATATACCCATTTGCATTTGATAGCTTTTCGGTCATGCGGTAAATCCACCAGCTCCCAAGTCCCATTGTCTAGGAGACTCGTTATCTCTTCTTTCATCGCTACTTGCCAAGCTGGAGCCTCTGGAGTTGAGATTGCGTACTTGTATGTATTTGGATCTCCAGCAGGTGTGACTTTGACTGCAGCAAGTAGGCATTCCACTGTGTCGGTCCATACTGCAAAATTTGACCGCCAACGTGTTGTCTTGTCAGGGCTAACATTTGAGGGATCTGGGCGTTGTTCTCGGCTATGGATTCACTCAGAAAACCTGAAGGGACGAGGTGGTGGTGTTGCTGTAGGCAGTGCGATTGATGGTTCTGGTTGAGATGGTGGACTAGGTATTGGGTAGGTTGTGCTGTCATCTTCATCATCACTCTCTGGTAGAGTTATTTCGATCTGTTTTGACAGCGGCTGTGGCGGCGGTTCTGGAGTAGAGATCAGTTGTGTAATGGAAGGTTTTGTCGCATGAAGAGGAAAAACTGTTTCCTCAAACACAACGTCAGTAGATACAATAGTCTTTCGAGACAGCGGATTCCACAGTGTATACCCTTTAGTAGAGTTGTCATACCCTACAAATATGAGCTTTTGTGATGTCAGGTCAAACTTGGCTCGATACATTGTGGTATGGGCATATGCAAGGCAGCCAAAGGTCCTGAGATAGGATAGGTCGGGTTTTTGACCATGGAGACGTTCATGTGGGGATTGGTACTCGCTTACATGTGTTGGAGTGCGGTTTTGTACGTGTGTGGCTGTTCCAACTGCACATTCCCAGAATGCATTAGTCATTCCAGCACCCTGCAGCATCGCTCGGGTGGCCTCAGCCACTGTACGGTTTGCCCTTTCAGCGACTCCGTTTTGTTGAGGCATGTGTGGCGCAGTGAGCTGATGTTGGATCCCTTGTTCCTCCATGTACTGATTGAAATCAGTTGACAGGAATTCTCCCCCACGATCCGAGCGTGCTGCTTTGAGGGTCCCTTGGTACTGAGTTGACACCAATGCATAGAATCTTCTGAAAAAGGAAAATGTCTCATTTTTCCCTTTTAGGAAGAAAGTCCATTTATAGCGAGTATAGTCGTCTACAATAATGAAGTGGTAGAAGTTTCCTTGCATGGATCGGGTTCTCATGGGTCCAGCAAGGTCCATGTGTACAAGATCAAAAGGGTGAGTGCGACGATGTGTTGAGGATGTAAACTTACACCGTGTCTATTTCCCAAGGAGACAACCCTCACATGTTGAGAGAGTACGTTGTTGACCGGGATCTATATCGTTTGAGAGGCATTTGAGAGCGCTCCAGGAAAGATGCCCAAGTCGGGTGTGTAAAGTTTCAATAGGTACGGCAGTTTGGACTGAATGGATCGACGGTGCATTTGAGCATATTGATATCCAGTAATGTTGGCCGTTGACTTGTCCTTCAGCAAAGTGGTCGCTTCCCTTACTGATGTAGGCTTTCGAGCCTGAAAAGGTTGTAGTGAAACCTTTTATGTCGATTTTTCATATTGAGAAGAAACGACCTCCGATGTCCGGTGAGTGGAGTACGTCATGGAGGATAATCTTTCTTTCTGTGCCATTTACCCAGGTTGTGCCGGAGACAGTGCCTATGCCAACATAGGTTACAAATGTTGTTTTGTCAGCAAAGTAGGCTCTTCATGGCTCCGGGAGTGCTCGATACTCCATGTAATCTGATTTTACGTGAGTGATGTGATCGGTGCAGCCAGAATCTAACATCCATTTGTGTTTGCACGCAATATAGAAGCAGATGGTATCGTTTGCAGTCGTAGGTACAATGTTTGTACTACTGGCAGGAGGGTCAGGCGGGTTGTTTGCAATGACAGTGCTTACAGAAGGTGTCGCTTCCTTCTGATCTCCTTCATTTTCCTCTTGTTTATTTGCTTTGTTGCCCCCTTTTCTTTCAGTCTGAGCCTCTTCCTTTGACAGGCCACGTGCCTTGCGACAGCAATCCTTTTCCCAATGTCCATTACCTCCACAGTAGTTACACTTCATTTTTGTAGCTCTTTTGTGAATGGCATTGGTAGCTGGTGAAGAGCTTTGGCGGAGTTCCTCAGAAAGAATGCGGGAGCGGATGTTTGTCCATTTAATCTTCAAGAACTCATCGATCGTTGCAAGAATCGTCTGCTGGACAATTTCGTAGGACGATGGGAGGGCTTGGAGGACATTCAAGGTGTGAAGGGGATCGTCGATGTTTAAACCAGCAGCAACTATGCGGTTACAAAGTTCTGACATCTCGTCGATTTGTTTGGTAAGAGGGGTGTCGGATGTAAAAGTTGTCGTCATGTACCGATGATAATCCACCCAGAGATTCAAGCCGGTTCGAGTGCTATACGTAGCTTGAAGAGCATCCCAATTTTCTTTGAGAGATTTCGTTAGATCGAGTGACTGGTGAACAGATGACAAGACTGAGACCAGAAGCAGAGAGAGACCTTGGCGAGATTGTCTTTGCCAGTCCTCAAGTTTTCGTGCTTCTTCATCTTTGATTAGTGAGCTAGTAGCTGGTTTTACTTCAGTACCTTCTGCTATGTCAAGGGCGTTTATGAACATGAGTGCAGATCTGATAGAGAACGACCAGCTCTCCCAGTTTGTTCCGTCAAACTTTTCGACCATCGATAATAGCTTCATATCAGACATTTCGTTTGTGTGGTGAGACAAGCAATGTAAGATCGTAGTTCGTCAAGTTTAAAGGGCGGGGCCCATAACCTATTGGCGCAGTCTGGGATGAGTGATCAGATGCAAATCTAATATTGATAAATAAGAACTACCTGGGATGAGTGATCAGATGCGAATCTGAGGAACTTATCCTACAAATGGTGTGTACTTATACTACGCCATCCTTATTGTGTGTAAGTGGAAACAGAGAATAATGGGATGGTGAGAACAATAAAGGGATGTAAACTATGGATAGCAGACAATAAGAATAATGGAGTGCCAACCGATACAATAAGTCTGAGCGACTTGCGATGACCGTATATTCCAACACAGTGTGCTTCACCTGACATTGGCAAGACATCATGAGAGCATCGTGCGCTTGTTGCTCGACCGGGGTGCAGATGTGAACCTTCAGGGAGGAGAATATGGCAGTGCACTACAGGTGGCATCGTAAGATGTCACAAGAACATTGTGCGCTTGTTGATCGACCATGGAGTGGATTTGAACCTTCAGGTAGGAATATATGGCAGTGCGCTCCAGGCAGCATTGGCAAGACATCACGAGAACATTGTTCGCTTGCCGGTCAGGAAAGGTGCTGATATAAATGAACAGGATGGTTCCACATTGTACACAGCAGTGTTTTTAGGACACAAGGACACGGTTCAACTCCTCCTCAATCTGGGAGCTGATGTAAACCTACAGGGGGGAGAATATGGCAGTGCATTGCAGGTGGCCCTCACAGAACTTCACGAGAACATTGTTTGCTTGCTGGTCAAGAAGGGTGCCAATGTAAATGAACAGGATGGTTCTGTGCTATACCAGGCGGTGTCATGAGGGAACGAGGACATCTTTAGACTCCTCCTGGATCTGGGAGCAGATGTCAACATACAGAGAGGAGAATATGGCAGTGTGCTGCAGGCAGCATCAACACAACTTTATGAAAATATTTTTCGCTTGCTAGTCGAGAAAGGTGCTAACATAAATGAACAAGATGGTTCCACGCTGTACACAGCAGCATTACTAGGGCACAAGGACATGGTTCGACTCCTCCTTGATCTGAGAGCAGATGTGAATAATCTTGGAAGCACACTTGATGCAGCTTCAGCAGCAGGTAATGATACCATAGTTTGCTTGATGCTAGACATCGGGGCAGATGTAAATATGCTGGGAGGATATTACGGTACTGCGCTGCAATCAGCATCATTCATGGGTCACCAGACTCCCATGTCCTTGCTGATAGAGTGAGGAACTTAGGTGGACTTTTAGGGAGGGAGGCACAGGAGTGCGTTGCAAATGGCGTTGATCATGAGTCACAATGATATTTCTCACTTACTTGTCGAGAAACGGAAGATGTTAAGCCCAGGGTAAATGGGACAAGTGAGAAAACACACCCAGAAATCAGGGAGGAAACACAGCAGTGCCTCTTTTAGCAAAGTGCAGAAAGTTAAAACAAAGAATGTTCTCAGGTGAAAGCAGGCAGCGGTGCCAACTTCGAGCAGGATGAGAAACACATGGAGCTAGATATTGAGAAATGGATATTAGTATAATAAATGTATTGTTACTGTAACATGTTGCATGAATTCTTTGTAGTTCTCATTTCTTTTTTATCATTCTAAAATTACCACCATGTAGTACATTTCTTTATCTCCATGTTTCTCAGAGATGGACTAGGGAGAGGGAGATACAAAGTACCGACATAGGGGGAGATTGTTTATAGGGGAGACACATATGTGTACCTAACAAACTGGTACAGGCCCACAGATAATTTCCGACATCTCTATACAACAACACCTATTCAATCTGGATCTAACTCACAACCCATGACTGGTTGATACCAAATGGAGGTATATCATATCATTACCAATCAAGGGCCAGACATATGGGATCCAGGGATACATACAATGGCAGGAATAACAGAGAGTCTGGATCCCATGACAGGATGGAATCTTACTCAAAAATCAAATAAAAATGGTCACCAGTTCTTCTCACCAGCATATATCTCTCATAGTTAGGGGGATTCTCTACATAGGAGTTACTGACCGAGTTCACTGGGGAAGTTGTATATAAATACCAGTACATTTGTATAATGAGAAGAGTAGTAACAACAAAATATTCCTCACAAACTTGTTAGCCAGTCTTGCGACCTCTTTATCTTTAACTCAAGTCACAGCCACCAGCTGAGATAATACATCTCAAGCCTGGTCGTCATCGGACTTAGACGTGGACGAAATAAACACTCCATCCGTCGTTTTTTCATGAGATCCCATAGGACTTATCCATGAGCTTTCAAGATTTTTGTTACTCACAAAGAAAATACATAAAAAACTTATCAAATATTTTCTTCATACTAGATGCTTGAGACGTGGTTCTTGAATGAAAGGAAATGAGGATCGCGAAACATAACATTCCCTCTGTAAAGGTATCAACGCTTATACTAATACCCAGAATGTCTAGACGTACCTTCTTTTAATGGGAAGAACAGGCATACGCGAGTAATATGGGAGAGTGAACCTGTAAGGTTTTGGTCCCTGTTCGCTCTCGCCCTCGTGCACTTGGTGATTCAGAATATTGTGACCTACCTTCCTTGTTGGAATTTTATGGTGCCATCGTGAGGTATATTTCATGCTGTAAGAGAGTTCAGCAACTGTGCAAATCAAGAGCGGAGAGACTCAATTTAACAAGACAAATACGATCTTTAGGATCAGACGAGAGGATGGAGAGAGCATATAAGAAGTTAACGCTCGCCCCGACTACGCAAAAGCAGATTAGCAACAAGGTCTAGGGGTCTGTAGGAGTGATAATGGAACCAAAGTGGTGTCAGTAGCAGACAAGACAAACGGATCAGAAAAAAAGAGAAAATCAAACGAGGAGAGAAGAACCAGCAGAAAGGAAAGAATATAAAAAATCACAGCTCGCCACCAAAAGCACAATTAAGAAGAGCCATAACACCACAAGCAGAGCTGATTCAAGTGATATCAAGGGCAGAGGAGCAACGAGCAGAGGGAAAGAGAGCCATCCAAAAAAAAACAATGATCATCAATAGAGTGAAACAGATCCTATGGTCCGACTCGTAACAAGGTGGGGGTACATTTAATAGCAGAGAGAATAGTGTAGAGGGAGAAGTCGCAGGCAGCGATTGTGTAGCAGATGAATTTGTGGAATTTCGAATAGAATCAGAGCCGAGATCAAGTGGTGTCAAGAGTAGATAACAGAAGAGAGCTAGCAGAAGGAAACAAAGGAATGTCAGAAACAGAACCTGTCCTCTGTAGTGTATGACCAGATAGATATGGCAGAGTCATGGTCTAGCTTACATGAAGATAGAATTGCAAGAGCAATGGTATAAACAGCAGAGCAGAGATAGAGGGCTTTGATAGCAGACAAATGATGGAGGTGATGCAGTTCACCTCTGCAGAATGCATAACCATGGCCAAGATCAATGGGTTTGACTACAGATAATTCGGCTGATGAAGCAGGCGGAGGGACAGGTCAGGCAGGAAAGGATTGCATCGGCGAGCCATCATAGAACAGCGAAACTAATATCGTGCGCTGTCAATAGCAGGCAAATTGACAAGACAGAAAACAACAAACACCCTGACCCCTTCAGCACACGACGATAGAATCAGAGAGATGTATTTAAGTCATGGTAGCAAGAGTGTTGCTACAGTCTGCTACAGTCTTTAGGTGCGACAGCAGGGCACTAGGGGGATGGAGGAGCAGGCTGATGGAATGAGCATTCAAGCAGAAAGACCTATAGAAATCACAACAGGTACGAGAAGGCGAGAGAAAGATCAAAAGACATTGACAGGAAACAAAAAACAGAGGGAGCAACAGAACCAATACGAGATATCAACAGTGATTTTTTCCCAGTAGAACAAAATTGATGTCCGGGTCCATAAGTGGCATCAACGTGGCCAAAGTCCAAGAAAGGAGAGAAACGGGTACACACAAGCAGCCAAGATCGAGATTTTCGTAAATCAGAGAGCAGAGAGCACTAGGAACGTTGACTAGTTTGGCGAGATCAAGTCTCTTTGATAGCAGACAATCGAGAAGGACAAGTTGATAAGGTAGTAAAACAAGAAACCTTCGATGTTCACACCAGCAACCTAGAAGGACATTGCTTTATGATAGTCGAGGCACGACCAGCTTGGCAGAAAGTTCATAGTGAAACAGCAACAGAGCAGATGGAGGACCCATGGATAAAAATCAGATAAAGAAACTCGTGTCCCACCCTTGCATCTCTGGCCCCCGTACCTTACAATCAGACGAAATGTGGTAGCCATACTTCGCACGGCACTGTAGTAGCTGTCAGCTGGCACTTGAATAAGTGGTAAAGAGTTCAAAAGTTACGTGAGAACGGGGCATTCCCAGTGCAGTCTTGCTGCCCCCTTATCAAATGGACAAGCTTGTCAGCTTTGTCTGGAAACAGCACAAAAATTGTCGGAGAAGAACGTTAAGTGTCAAGACTGCGCAGTTCAGTCAGTGCGAGGAAAAGAAGTAGCAGGCGCAGGCAGAGAATCGAAGCTCATCGTGGACGTCAGCTAGAGTCAATGAAGAGAAAATCAAATTAAAGTGAGTCCAACAGCGAAGAAGCGACCATAAAAGAGTAGAATAGGAAGCAAAGGAATGCTCGAGAATAAATACCAAGAGAAGGAGATTTAAAGCAGGCGAGGGTGTTTGACAAAACGAAGGGGTTAACTTGTGGCGATCGATGGTGGTCGTTCAGAGTGAAAAGTGGAGAGAAGAAAAAAGAGAAGACAAGAAAGTAGCACCACAGAGAACTGGGTGAGAGCTGGTGGAGGACAAGACTTATGTCAGAGTTAGTACTGGCATGCTCAAGGTCCATGAGTGTGACAGAAGCAAACGGGCAGAAACAGCAGTATAGTTGCGACAGCAGAGAATTAGGGAGATGGATGAGGTTGTTTAAGGAAAGACCTCACAAGCAGAAAGACTTGTAAGAGTCACAGCAGACAAACTGCAGGCGAGAGCAAAATCCAAAGGCATTGACAGGAAACAAAGGACAGATGGAACAAAAGAACCAATACGAGCAACCAACGGCGACTTTTGCCGCGTAAATTAAAATTGATGTCTGGTGTCCATAAGTGGCACCAACGTGGCCGAGGTCCAAGAAAGGAGAGAAACGGGTACACAGCAGGCAAGATCGAGAGGTTTCCGTACGGGGAGAGAGCAGAGAGCACTAGGAACATTGACAAGCATGGCCGAGATCAGGTTGCTTTGATAGGAGACAACAGAGACGGAGAAGGTAAGAAGAAGCGACACAAGAAGCCTTGTGATGCTCACCTCCAGATAAAGAAACAAGATTATGTCCCAGACTTGCATCGCTGTCCCAGTACCCTACAAGCAGACGAAATGAGGTAGTAATACTTAGCAGAGCGTTGCATTAGCTGTCAGCGGTCACTTGAACAAGTGGTAAAGAGTTTAAAACTTGCATGAGAACAAGGAACGACGTTCCCAGTGCGGTATTTCTAGCAGAATAGAACGTCGGAAAGAAGCAGAACGCTGAGTGCCAAAGCTGCGCAGTTCAGTGGGTATGGAGAAAAGAAGTAGTACTCGCAGAGAGATAACGGGAGCTCACCACGGACGTCGGCGAGAGCCACTGAAGAGGAAAAAACAAAACCCCCCATTCAATTGGGACAACGTCGAAGAAGTGACCATAAACGGGTAGAATTGCAGGCAAAGGAATGCTTGACGAAATACCAAGAGAAGCAGATTTGAAGTAGGTGGCGTGTTTGAACAAACGGAGACATTGGTGTGGCGATCGATTGTCGTGGTCGAAAATGAAAAGTGGCGAGAGAAATAATAAAGTAACGCGAGTAGCACCGCAGAGAACTGGGTGGGAGATAATGGCAAACGCAAGAGGACCGAAGCGAGGGCCTGAATGGAGCGTACATTTCATCTCTGCCATGTACGGCCCAGGGCGGTGCCTCGTGTCCGCGGACCAAACTTTGCGACCACAATCGCCCCCCTGTTCTCATCGGACATCAGCTTCTTCGTCAAGTCAAATATCACATTTTTGGCCCCGCCTACTACTCAAAACATTATTCAGATTCGTATCACTTCAACTTTAAATTCACTTACTCCACAAGAGTACCATTGAAGTCCGGCTAATCTCAATGAATTACATCACCGTCCCTGAGCTCTCCTCTTTTAGTCATTCTAAATTTATATGCTTCACCTTGGGCGGAATTTGCCTCATTTATTCCACTATCAACAAGGAATCATATCTGTGTGTCATACAAACTGGGAACAGGGTCCGACATTGGGATGTACTCCCGCCTAACACAAACCGCCAGGTTCTGTCGCCCACTGACCGGCAGGTTTCCTTCTTCCACACCACTTTATCGCAAGATGCCGAATTTTCAGCAGCGACACTCCAATTAAATAAATGCAAACCACATTCCAATGATGTGAGCGCCCCTGCCCCTCCCTGCATAGTACCAAGCACTCATGCTCATCTACAAGGTGACTACCTGGGAGGGGCCTATGGCGGTACTCCCATATCCCATCTCTGTCATAAAGCCACGGGTGAGCCCTACCTCTCTGTGGACTTGAATAGGGTATCTCGTCGTCGTGATGACCAAAGAATTATAGAGCTTCCGTCCTTGTCACCTTCGATGACCTTCGCTGTCCCATTAAATGCTTCGGGCCCAGCTAATGGCTCTAGGTTATGGGGTGAGTAAATATCGGCAAGCGGCTCTAGTCTTCAAGCACATCAGGCTATTATTATTGTTATTGCTCAGGTCCATCTGTGTACGGCGACCAAAATGCCATTTCGTTTTCTGGACAGGTACCAACATGTTTTTCTCCTTCCACTGGGCCATCAATTGCTTCAGGCCCAGCCAGTCACTCTGGGTCATTGGGTAAGTCAGGATGGGCCAGTGGCTCTATGTCTTAAGGAGCATTAGGCTATCATAATTATTTTCCCTCAGGTCCATATATGTACAGCATCCAAAATCCCATCCCGTTTTGTGGACAAGTGCCGACGTGTTTCCCTACCTCCACTGGGCCGTCTACTGCTTCAGCTCTAGCTAGTGGCTCTGGGTCATTGTGTACGTCAGGGTCGGCCAATGGCTCTAGGCCTTCGGGTGCATCAGGCTTATAATAATTATATTTATTTAGACCCGTACATGTAAAACACCCAAAATGTGGCACCCGGTTCCCTTGCATCCGGCTGAAGACGATTAGACTTCTTTGAACCTTCAAACCTGGCAATCCGTGGGACTCAGAGGAAAGATGTCTGTGTTTGCATCTATTTTTTCTCTTGCAGAGCCTTATATTTTCTCAATTGTTCAGAGATCCTGCCTGTCCCGAGCACGTCCACGGTTCGCCTTCCAGACTTAAAGGCTCTCTCCCTCGACCTTGAGATGTTCAGAATCAATGCACATCCGAGTGGTGAGGTACATGTTTCATCCGACTGTCAATTGGAACACATCAGACACAAGTTCTTACTAGTTTTATAACCTGTAGATTGCCCAGAATACGAATACGACTGCTCTTTCTCCAACTTTCTGAGACAGGTGCTGGGGAGCGCTATGAGCGTGTATCTTTTCCACACCTTCGATCGGGAGCACCGTCGCCCACCTCTATCCTTAAACGCCGACGCGATGGACGTGGACGAAGGGTGCTCCCCTTCTCCCTCTTCGCTGACGTCCTCGTAGTCTTCTTCGTGCGCTGTTGAGATGGAAAGCTGGAAGATGGAGATTAAATTCATCTGCGTTTGGAAATAGATACTGCCAACACATGCCGACCCAATTTAATATCGGGATTCTTTAATCGCTCGGGCGACTCTGATCGCCTAAAAGTCGCCAACACATTTCGCATCGGTCCGGTCAAACTTGATTTGATATCGTTAATCTTGCTCAATAGGTAGCGCGACCCTGATCGCCAAGCGATATATATATACTTCACGTCTGGTGGTTCAGTTTCACCCTTACTAACACAATCCGGTTCACTTCATTTGATATCTTGGCACAAACCTAGCTGCCAAATACACATTGGATCAACTCCCTGAGTGCGATCCTTTCCAATATAATCTGCTACGCGAGATCCTGGAAACCAGGACCAGTCATAAACAGTGAAATACCTATGTTCATTGCTTGGAGAAAACAAATTCCTTGACCTCAAGTGCTTTTTAAAAGATATTCTCTGGTTGCCAATGCGCTGAGTGACATTATACTTAGAGATCTTTGGTAAATGAAACACGGCGATACCACTGATAAAGTCCCAATCTCACTGTATAATTCATTGTTGCATGCTACTTGCATGACACAGCATGACTGTAGTCAATCAATCCCGGTTCTTGCGACCTTCATCCTCTGATTTGCCGGGTCTCACCAATGACACCGCAATAAATAGATGCCAGAACATCCGTGCCACAACCAGCCATTTTTGCCCAGTTGTTGTGATAGTGTGAGATTGATTGGTATAGCTATTCGGGCTGCACATCAAGATGACTGTACCTAGGAGGAAGGACCGCGTCAACGTGATGAGGGGGGCGGACAGAGAGCTGAGAGTAATAGATAGCCGATGGCCAATAGTAATACAATGGATTCAACCATTGTATTACTGATTGCTAAGCACTGTAGGAAAAAAAGTTTTCAGGTTATAATAGAAAACACCGAAGCAACAAGATTCAACCCATCTGGAAAATTTCAATCTGCGAGGATGTTTTTAAACCATCGGTATGTTCTTCTAGCAGTTCATGTTGAGTTGCGACACTTCTGAGGTACTTGGATTAATGCCAGTGGATCCAACTTGGATCCTCTTTCCGAGAAGGATAAAAAGTCTATGTTCATGTTGCCATGGCGTCACGTGACCATTACATGGTCATATACCTCGTGGCTACTCTTGACAGACCAATCTCTCCCCTTCTTAGCCCTCTTAGAATCCCACAGCTTATCGAGAAATGAATCAAAACTATATCTATGACACTGGATACACATATTCGATTATTCTTAGTTTCCTCTACATTAACTCATCCCATTTCCAAGACTGATCCGAATGTCAAACAAATCAGGCTGCATATCCTTTAGTTCACAGTCAACTGAGATACACCTTTCGTGTTTATCATGAATACTCCTTCAAGCAAGGGCCCCAATTTTATGATTTCTTCCCCAAATGAAGATGCTGATGGGCTTACGCGTTCACCTGAACAGCAATTCCCGTGTATGCCACAGCTGGAGTTCTGTTCAGTGTGACATGTGGCGCGTATTTTCTTTCAAACTGTGTCAGAGTTATTTTCAATTTCGACTAACAGAGTTCGAGGATTCCCTGATCAATTACAGAGTTTCCAAAGATATGACGCTCATCCTGTATAAGCAGCGTCCATTAAACCAAGTAGGGTCATATCTGTAGTAGTCTGTAATTTTTTTTTGTGGTACATACGTTTCTTTCTGCTATCTGCTGTCGGTTATTACAGATTGAACATTGTAGTCTGCCTCCTGTCCAAAAAAAAAAAAAAAAAAGACTTGAATTGGATTACACAGTCCAGGTTTGTAAGGTGGTTATCGAATACTTGTTTCTGCTTTCTGTATATAGTCAATTATCATATCCGTGAAAACTTTCATTTATGTTTGTAGGCTTTCAGGGACTCATCAAATCAAGCACTTCTCTATCCGCATTTTATGTAAGCGTTATTCTTCATTTCACTTCAAACTAACTTGCCTCATTCCAGGTCATTCGTATTCTTCTCATCATAAGGCACAATCAGTGCTGAGCCCCACATCCTACATGATCACCAATATCAAACCTGTCAGCTTGGGAGCAGGTAGATTTGATCCGGTAAGTTACAATATGCATATGTCACTGCGGATTATCGCTTATAAATCCAATTAGGACCGTGCTACCGAACATCAGACCTAATCGGGCTCGGATGTGGCAGGAGTTGATCCACTACGATATCTTACGCCGACCATGGCATGTTACTCACACTAAGTATATTAATTATTGTGTACTCTCTATGGCGCTGATCAGGGTTGAGCGAAACATTAAACACATATTGTTTGTCGTTTATCGCTTATTATTCCTCACGCTTCACTGATCAATGGACATCAGATTAATCAAGGTTGTGCCACATTCTGGGGCAAGATAGAGAGGGATCAGTGTAGGTTAGGCTTGAATGGCCTCCGAGTAGCTTTGAACGCCACACCAGCACCATATTGTTTCTCGATTATTTTTGATCATTCCGATCAGGGTTTCCCGGGACGCTATAATCCCAAAAGATGTCTGATATTATAAGGGCACAAATTGACCATTGTCGGTTGAAGATGGGCAATTGGTCATCATTTAGTTTGGTGATAAGCACCTCCTGCTTTATCAGATTGGGT